>JAWZYU010000621.1:0-93800 GCA_038380435.1 Ryuthela nishihirai
TCTATAATGAAACTTATTTATATATTATAGAGTCGTGTGTGAGATTTGGCAAGGCTTGTTATGATTGGTTTTGCATTGCTAGTGAAGTTAGACAAGGATGTATTTTATCTTGTTTTCTCTTTTGTTTAGTTATAGATTATGTAATGCGAAATTCTTTGTAAGGAAAGATTTTAGCCTTGAATGGTCTAGAGATTTCAAAATTTCTGATTTAGATTATGCAGATGATTTGGCCTTGTTGGCTACTGATGTTGATGAGATGAATTCGTTCATTAGGGCTGTTAATTAAACTGATAATAGAGTAGGTTTGGTGATAAACAGAGATGAAACTAAAACGATGAAAGTTGCTCAGGCAGATGGTGCTTCAGTTGCTTTAAATGGTTGCACTCTTGAGCAAGTATCTCAGTTTATTTATCTTTGAAGTTATGTTACAAATACTGGTGATGTGAGGCATGATATAAATAGAAGAATAGAAAAGTCTGTGGAGAGTGTGGAAAAATAGGTGTATACATGGGCGTAGTGAAAGACTATGATTGAAAGTGGAGGAGAAATCGAAAATTTTCCAACTCGAAAATCAAATTTTGACAGCTGAGAAAATAATATCACTCATGTTTATACAATCTAGATGAATGTCGTGTTCATCTAGATTTTTGCTCTCTGTGTGTGTATGTGTGTGTGGGGAGGATTGAGGCAAATTTCACAACTCCTGCATTTTGCCATTTGACTTCCAATTTTGCTAACTAGCCATAATTTCACAGAAATAATCCCAATATTTACATCTCATCTGAATTGTAGCAGTTCAGTGTGAATTTTCCCAACTCTCCTTAATTTTACAAAACCAATCTTTACATCTCTTCTAAGCCTGCCAAGTCACTTCAAATTTTTCAAATTTCCCAATATTTTGCCAAGTTTTCTCGATTTTTGTCAACTCTCCTTAATTTCATAAACCCAATCCCAATTTTAACAACTCACCTGTATTTTACCAAGTGGCTTCGGATTTTGCCAATTCACCATAATTTTACAGAAAAAAAATCACAATTTTTAAAACTTCCCTGAATTTGCCAAGTCACTTCGAATTTTGTCAACTCTCCTTAATTGCACAAGAAAGTTGCAATTTTCACAACTCCCCTGTATTTTACCTAGTGGCTTCAAATTTTGCCAACTTCCCTAGATATTGCCAAGAGTTCTCGGTTTTTCCAATTTTCCTTAATTTCACAAAACCAATACCATTTTTTACAACTCACCTGTAATTTACCAAGTGGTTTCCAGTTTTGCCAACTTCCCTAGATTTTACCAAGTTGCCCAAATTTTACCACCTCTCCTTAATTTCGTAAAACAATCCCAATTTTTACATCTTGCCTGAACTTTTCAAACTCACTTTAAATTTTTCAAACTTCCCAAAATTTTGCCAAGTTTTCTTGATTTTGTCAACTTTCCTTGATTTCACAAAAACAATTCCAATTTTCACAACTCGCCTGTATTTTACCAAGTGGATTTGAATTTTGCTAACTGTCCTAATTTTGCCAAGTTTCCTCGATTTTTGCCAACTTGCCCCAATTTTACAGAAAAATCCCAATTTTTACATCTCGCCTGATGTTTTGCAAAGTCACTCTGAATTTTGCCAACTCTCCTAGATATTGCAAAGTTGCCTCAATTTTGCCAACACGCCATAATTTTACAGAAAAAATATTGCAATTTTTACATCTCATTTGAATTTTGCCAACTCTCAACGATTTTGTCAAGTCACTCCAAATTTTACCAACTCCCTAAGTATTTCCAACTCTCCTAGATTTTTCCAACTAGCAATAATTTTACAGAAAAAAATCCCAATTTTTACAACTCACCTGAATTTTGCCAACTCCCCACAATTTTGCCAAGCCACTCTGAATTTTGTCAACTCCCCAAGATTTTGCCAAGTTGTCCTGATTTTGCCAACTCACCTGCATTTTACTAAGTGGCTTCGAATTTTGCCAACTGCTCTAGATTTTGCCGTCTCTCCATTTTCCAAACTTCCCTAGATTTGGGGGCGGGGGTGGCTCAGTCGGTAGCTCGCCAGGCTTGTAATCTGTACTTCCCAGGTTCGAGTCCCAGCTGGGTCAGCATTGAGATTTATCTCCGCCAAACTCCCCGCCCTGCCCACGGTCAGTAGGTGACACTGATGGACTTGAAAAGGCCACTGTCTGTTGGATGGGACATTAAGCCATGGCCCCGTGTGTGGGAGAACCATACCCTGTGCACGTTAAAGAACACACTGGATGGCCTTGATGGGAGGCTACCATCTGTCTCCCAACAGCTGTTCCAGTGGGTCCCCTCCCCCAACCTTCTCTGAGCCTTCGAGGTCTATGTGACCTGGCCATTTAGCCCATGGTGTGCAAAAAAGTGCCCCTCAAAGGTCAACCAACCAAACCCTAGATTTGCAAAGTTGCCTCGATTTTGGCAACTCCCCTTAATTTCACAAAAAAAAAAAGATTGCAAATTTTCAGAACTTACCTAGATTTTATGAAGTTGCTTCGAATTTTACTGAGTTATTTTGGGGGGGGGGAGCCTCCCCCCATCCCCCATATCTATGCCCCTGCGTATACATATAAAGACTAAAATTAGGCTGTATAATAGTTGGTTCTTTCTAAGGTTAATTATGGTAGCAAAACATGGACCCTTTGTAAGTAGGATAACAGGAAACTTGATGCCTTTGATTCTAGATGCTTATGCAGTATCTTGGACATTAGGTGGTTTGACTTTGCAAGTTTGTTTGGCACATTATGGCCTAGTCACCCTTGCACCATAAAACCCTAAACAACAAACAAACTTTATAAGTAATGATGAGGTTAGAAGAAGGAGTCAGCAACCTCCTTTGAGCAGCATTTTGTGCAGAGAGAGACTCTGTTGGTCAAGAGAAAAAATAGCAAAGATTCAAAAAAAGGTTCTATAACAAACAAGTTTATTTCCAAAAAAATATTTTTAAACACTCGCCATGTAAATGAAAATGTCTACATCATCACTATCTAACTACTTCTACTCTGTGGCTAACATCAACTAACTTCTGTTTACAGCAGTGTCTCCAAAACCTTTTTACTCTGTGGCACACTGAATCTAATTTTTTTTTCCACGGCACACCTAAAAAAGAATTTTTGATGGTTATATAAAAAGAGAAAAATTGAAGTTTCATTAAATGCATTTCATTTAAAATAAATATAATAATACATATAATTAATCATAACTCGGTGTTTGTTTCAAATATATGTCCATTCTATGGCTTGAAATAATCAAAAATTAATACCAAAATTTGGAAAAAGCTTGATAAATACTTACAAGATCCCAGTTGATAAAATCTGAAAGATTTTTATTAAAGCACATCGATATTAAAGCATGTCGATAACACAAGTCAAGTCAAAATGAAATCTTTGGAATATCTAGTGTCAATTTGAAAATTTCTCGCGGCACACAGTTTGCGAGACACTGGTTTACAGCATCAACTCACTAACTTCTGTGAATACATATCACCGTTATATCAAGCGTACAGGCTTGGCAACACGTGGCTGTTGCACTGGTAAAGACATTTGCATAAAATGACGAGCGTGCAAGCTATGATGCAAGAGGGGGGCCTGTCCTTGTACACGCGTGCTTTAGTGGGTGACAATCTAAAGTTCGGAGTTGCACATGCGCAACTCCTGTGCTTTTGCAAATGAGCGCTGTGATGCCAAAAATAAAATTAAAACCCCCAAAATGATAAATATAACATAAATTAAGCAAAACTGGTTAAGGTGAAGTAAAAGTGAATGAGGGGGCATCACAACTCCCCCTTCCAAAGGGAGTCGAAAATTTGACCTAACAGATTTTGACGAGCAATTTTTGAATAAAAGGACACATCTCACATCATTTACATCTGGTTGAACATAAATAAGTAAAAGTATGCTTACGCAAATTTTGATAAGATGATCTATTCTCACTTCGACACAATTTTCCAACACAACCAAAGGTACCACCTCCCAAATCTCCTAACAAAAGTGTGTAGCAGCTATCCTAGTGTAAATATATACCAATGGCTGTGGGAGTTAAATGTATACTAGTGTTATTGGCCTACCTAGTATCACATTCTGATACAAACTCAAAATTGGCATAACTTTGACTGCACAATAAAAAAGGTTAATTCACTCCTATCCTTCTTAACTTCTAGAAAGGTTAAAGAAAAGAAAAAAAAAATATTCAATTACATACATTGCAAGTGGGGTGATAACTTCTGCTTATCCTCTAACTACAATAAAAAAATATGTGAAAACTAAAGTCTTCTGTGCCTAATTCACATAAAAAAAACGGGTATTCGAACACTGTTATATCCTCCTAATTGCATCAAACACACGAAGCTAAGAAAATTCAAATTTTTACAAACAAGCGGGAATGTAATCATTCACTAATTCTTCACCTATACACAGCAATCATGAGCTAGCTGAAATAAAATAGTTCATTAACTACCTCCCCTTTCAGAGCTAAACGTCCCCCTCCCAAAGGAGTTATGCTGGTAACAACTCGGTCACCAGACTTGGCCATTGGGGGCAGCTCTGAATAGGTACCAAAAAAAAAAACATTCTGCCGTCATCATCATTGTCAGCTCATATATATACAAATAAATGCTGCCAATGTCATCCCAAAAATTACGCATCATTGACACATAAATATCACTGATGACACTGAACAGATTTAAACACATATACATACATCGTATCTAAGAATAAAGAAAAAAAGTGTAAATAATTTATAATATATGACGATAACATTTCAGCCAATCACTTTTTAGATCAATATCATATTTGCATACATGAATTCACTTTGGAATGCATGTTATTTTACAATACAAAATATTTCTTAAAAATGAAAAAAATATTAAATCACTAATTCTCTTTCACTCTCCTCATTCATATCCATAAACATTTTACAATTTCTAAATTTCCTAATGTCGACTTACAATTTTCAGCTTTCAGTCAGCTGAAACGAAAAAAATCTACAAAAATACGTTTTAAATCACATTAATACAATATAACAACTAGAACTTCGATGAACAAGAATACATAAAAAAAAAATTCTATTCACACGGTTTAAACTCAAACTACAGTAAATTGACTTTCCAAAAATAAATATTGAAACTCCAAAATTTCAGCAAGAAATTAAACATTTTTTAAGTATATAAATCACAATAAAGCTTCTTCATTCTTTTTCGTCTTCATCTATTCCAGAGAAAAGAGAACATTTATAAATCATTAAGTGCCAAATGGAAGAATAATAATATACTTAAATTTTCATTGTTGGCACTCCGTTGCGATAAATCATCCAGTCGGGTTCCGATGACATCTTTCCTTCATTGATTGCTAGCTTCGAGAGAAGGCATTGCTGAAGATCTCGCTCGTGACATCATCTCTGCTATGTTGACTGCTTCACTGCCGGTTGTCACTCTGCAGGCTCTGGTTGTTTTGTCGATATCTCGTCACGCTCTTGATGCCGATGGAACAGATGAATCTGGCTTTATCAGTCTTTGTCCTGTCGTATGTAATAGGTGATAATCTAACTTATTCTTTTCTCTTCTGTTTGGTAATGGTTCACAATCATAATCAGAGCCGTCACTCTCCTGGGTTTGTTGTGGAGCATCTACTTTTGATCTGGAAAATTCTATAGAACTATTGTTTTTTTTTTTTGATATTAAAGTATCCTACTGAGGCATTAGTGGTCATATTGGCCAATTCATGCAGAAGAGGTGAAAGTTTCTTCCTTATAATGTATGGTCCAGGATATAATGGTGCAAATTTCTCTATGAATCCTCTTTCTTTATCACTCTTATGATGTGTTTTAATCAAGACCTTATCACCTACTTTAAATTCCATATGTCGTCATCTTTTATTATAAACCTCTCGTTGCTTTTGTTGTGCTCGTAAGGAATTATCTTGTGCCTTTGAAATGGCTTGAATATACTGTTCTGTTCTAAACTCAATGGATTGTGGAGATGCAGGTTGGCCAATGAGTCTGTCCCAGGGTAATGTCAGCTCTCTCCCAAGAAATATCCTTGAAGGCATGAATTTGGGTGGTTTCATGTAATGAAGTGCGTAAAGCAAAGGAAAACTGTTGCAAATATTTATCCCAGGTACTATGTCTATTTTCAACGTAAGCAGCTATCATCCTACCATATTTCGATTAATTCTTTTGGTCAAATTTGACTGTGGATGATATGGAGTTGTATATATGTGTTTTATTTGAAATGTTTCACATACTTCAGCAAGCACATTTGAAATGAATTGGGGCCCATTGTCCGAAACTATACTCTTGGGCAGGGCCGTGCGGTAGATTTTTTCATTATGATGCAAGTCTTCGAAATGCCGCCCCTTAAATGTTTTTTCTTTAAAATAACCTTCGATTGTGATTTAAAAAAAAACTGCACAAAATGTACGAACACTCTTTTTAATTTGAAAATATAAACTACTTTAAAAGAATGATATCAACTACAACAATCTACTACAGTTTTACCCTTCTAACTTTAACAAATTCGTTAATTAGAGATGTGTAGTCTAGAGTGGCAACCAATGTAGATTCAATAGAAATTAATGACAGATTTCTAAGTTTTGTTTGGCTTATTGAACTTCTTAAGTAGTGTTTTATTAATTTTAATTTGGAAAAACTTCTTTCCCCACTAGCTACAGAGACAGGGAGTGTTAATAAAATTCTCAGAGCTACAACAGTATTCGGATACAAAGTAGTTAAGTTATTTTGGCACAAATAATTTAAAACATCCAAAGGTTTCATAGAATATGGTAGCATTCGGGATACATCACGTAATTCTTCTTGAAGATCATTTGCATTTATATCTGATTCATTTTCGACCGGAAGTATTGACTGGAGACTGGTACAATAATTTTCTAACGTTTTGTCATCTATATCCTTGAGTTTTAAAATGTCATATAAAAACTGAAAATTTTTGCTATGGGTTTCCAGAAGGTGAATCGTTCATTCAGAGAATTAAGGGTAATGTCCAGAATATAATTGAAAAAGTTTTTTTTTTAATTTATTCTCCTCTGCTAAGGGTTGATCGACAGCTTCTTCATAGTCAAATTGACGGTTTTTCCTTCTGGCTCTAACTTCAGTTTCGGCAGGAAATTCTGCACTGCATTCAAGATTTTCTGCAATCTCATTAGCAGCAATTTTCATCTGATCATATCCAGATTGTCTATAACTTTTCACTTTTTGTATGGTTTCTGATAACATCCTTACACAATCTGACAAATTTATAGTTACAGATTGCAATAGCTTCAAATAAAATATCATACCAAAGAATTACACCGCATATGGCCGAGTGGTTAGCGCTCTTGGCTACTGATCTAAGGGATCTGGGTTCGAGCCCCGGGTAAGGCATGGCTGTTCGTGTCGTTTTTCTGCTGAGGTCCTGCCATCCTCTCAGACCTTCTACTATGGCATATAAACTGACAGGCTCCTGTCAGACCTCTGTGGTAAGCAGCTGCTTGAGGGGATATTAATTAATAAACTTGTAATTTTTAATATTTTTTGCTAATCATCTTGCTTTAACTTTAGTTTCTGCATCTCTGTTGATGTCTTCTATTATTTGGAATAATGCATCATAGATTTCGCAAAGTTGAAATCATAAAGGTTTTAACGCATCTACTGTGCTTGACCACCTAGTAGCAATCAATGGTTTTAGAGTTAATTGTGAAACTTTTTTTAGCACTTCCCAACGCTTTGTAGAACCAGAAAAATAAAGTGTAAAGTTCTTGCACAATGGAAAAAAAAAAGTTGTTTCTGTAGAAGAAGACGCTGCATCATTAACAACTACGTTTAAAGAATGACATGCGCAGGGCACATAAAATGCCCTTGGATATTTTTCAAATATTCTATTTTGTACACCCTTTCTTACTCCTTTCATATTAGCTGCGTTGTCATAGCCTTGTCCTCTAAGCCACTTTAACTCAAAACCTATCTTTTCCAAATGTGTCAGAATAAGTTCTGCCAAACCCTCTCAGGTTGAATCACTAGCTTCAAAAAAACCAATAAAGAATTCTTCAATTTCATATTTATTTTGAATGGAGTTTAAAGCGACAACTCTTATTGTTAATGAGAGCTGTTCAATATGACTTACGTCTGGGGTACAATCGGCGATTATCGCAAAATATTTAGCGATTTTTGTTATTTCGACAATTTTGCTTAAAATTACATTTCCCATCAAATTCATCAATTCATCTTGTATATTACTGCTTAGATAAGTCACAGACCATTTATCAGACTCGCGTTGAACTCTTCCGATATGTTCTGCTATAACTGGATCAAACTCAGAAAGCAATTCTACCAACTTTAGGAAGTTTCCGTTATTAGGCTGAATCAAATGTTCAGTTGTTCCACGAAAAGCTAAGCATTGTGAGGCCAATAGTCTAATTATTGACATAATTCTTTTTAGAACTCCTCTCCAATGCTGAATTTCCATATCCATAATTCGTTGATATTCAACGTCAATAGTTTTTTCTGCTTTAATCGAATGTCCAATTCTTTCCATGCTAAAAGCATTTCTGTGATTTACAGACTTTTCGTGCATTGTGAGGGCTCATAAGATTTCCCCAGTCAGAATAACCTTTTTTGGGCCAGTCATATAGCAGACGAATTATCAAATAATATACAACAAAAGCAAAAAACGGCATCATTTGTAACAGAGTAAATCAACCAACTTCTCTCAACGACTTCACTATTGCTCAACACTTTCAAATAATGCGAGGGCAAAAATCTACGCCTTCCTTTATTAATAGGAAACTCGAATTCTTTAATTTGATGTGGACCCCTCTCAACCAGTATTTGAGGAGTTTCAGATGACATGCAGAAAGCATTCCATAATGCAGGATCAGAAGGAATTTCGTTTAATATCTGCTGGCTGCCACTGCTACCCGGCTCTTGATGAACTTCTGATGGTGTTATTTTTTGGCTCTCTTCAACAACTTCTTCTGGAAGTGATTGGGACGGCACTGAGTTTTTATTTGCCAAATCCAAAGCAGTAGCTGTTGATGTGGATGTGGACGACTCATCTAAACAGGACTTTTGTACTAAGAATTCCTTCATAACGTAGCTTAGCTTTCTTCCTTGTTCCTCTTTCTTTAAGCGTTTCTTTTTATATTGACTTACAGACAATTTTTTCCTTTTCTGTTCCATACTGTAATAAAAATATTAAATAAAAATTCACAGTCCTTCGCAAAAATGCAACCGGGGGGGGGGGGGGGGGGGGGTCATTGAAAATTATTAAATATGATGATGCTTATCAAGCTATTAAAATAGGGTAGATAAAATAACGATAGGAATGAGTTGCAAAGCTAGTAAGATTTGTAAGTAACAGAACATAATAAATAGATAACGAATATCTGTCAAATTGACGGCTAGCAGCCGTTTTGACAAATGCCTTTCTTTAACTTGTTATTGTATTGTCTCCACTTCAACGTATATGAATTTGGTAAAAATAGAGCAATAAATAACGAACGCAAAAGTAGGCAAATGCAAATATTTCCTAAGCAACTCTCTCTCTCATCACACACAGAAGGCAAAAGTAGCCCAATATTACCTAAATAACTTTCTATCTATCACACAGAGGCCCACGTTTCGCACCTGAGATATACCCAGTCCATGCAAATGCTACTTTTTAATTCGAGTCCCTATTGTCCTAACATAATCATTTTCAGTGATAATAAGTAACTACATTGCTGTAAAAAAACAATAATTTTCTTACCTGATCTACTTTTTAAACACAAAAACTGAATTAGTATAAATGCACAAATATTATACTGATACAGATATATTATATATCTGATTTACTGATTTAAATACAGCACAGCCACTTGCCACTTCTCATGACAAACTAACATTAAAATCAAATATTGTCAATAATTGTAAGCTCAAAGCAGAACTATCAACACGTAACACGTGCAATTGTCTTTTGTGATAATTGCCGCCTCAGCTTTTAGGAGCGGCCGCGGTATATTACAAACAAAAATAATAACTTCGCGTTGTCAGATCAAAAGTCTTTCGGCGAGCGCTCACCAACAATGCACTTGCACCAGAAACCGAGATCAAAGGGTACCGAAAGCGCTGAGGCAGAGGCGTACGATAAATCATAAATCGTATACATCAATATCGGAATAACATAGACCAATATAGAAAAGCGTTGCGTAAAGATTTTTAATTATTAAATGGTTCAAAATGTATTTTGATTTCGCTGCTTATGCCGCCCCTTTACGGTGCCACCTGATGCGGCCGCCTCTCTGCATCATAGCACGGCACGGCCCTGCTCTTGGGTACCCTGTATCTGCATATAAATTCATTTATAAATTTCTTTGCTACGATTGTTGCTCTTGTATTTTTAAGGGAAATATTTCAACCCATTTTGAAAAATAATCTACTAACACTGGAATATATTGGGATCCTGCTTGTGTTTGTGGATACAGGCCCATTAAATCCATGCCAACTAATTCCATGGGTTCATTGGAGATCGTGCTTTTCATAAGACCACAAGGACAGTTCTGATCGAATTTTGTGGTTTGACAAATTAAGCATGTTTCTACATAGGTTTTTATGTCTTTTTTCAAAGCTGGCCAATATGATCTTTTGGCCACTTTCTGATATGTTTTTCGTCTACTTAAATGTCTGGCTGAAGGTACATTGTGTAATTCTCGGAGTACGTACTCTCTTAAATTCTTGGGAATAAATGGGCGATAACTGCCTGTTTGACTCTGTTGTCTGCAGTAGTACAAAATATCATTAATTGAACTAAAATGTCTGGCTCTTCCAACAATATTTGAAGCTAAACTAGGATCTAGAGGTAATTCATCAGTTTTCAAATAATTGTATATGTTTCCATATTCTAAATCTTTTTGTTGTTCCTTAATTAAGTGTTCCTTGTATTCGATGGGAACTATTGTGTCGCGTGAGGGAGCAAAAGGCTTATCTTTGAGCTCTGGTGTAACTTCTGTTGGCCACACGGGAGCACGGGATAATGCATCTGGTAGCTGATGTGCACTTCCCTTTCGGTGCTCGACCTTGAAATTAAATTCTTATAGGCATAATGCCCAGCGCATTAGACAACCTGTTAGATTGGTGGATGTCTGCAACCATTGTAAAGCAGCATAGTCAGTAAAAATAGTAATGTCGGATGTATCTAATTGTACTTTAAATTTTTCTAGAGCCCATATTACGCTTAGACACTCTTTTTCAGTCACTGTATAGTTTCTTTCAGTGTGACTCAAACTGCGACTGGCATACATGATAAAGTGTTCACAATTGTCATTCTGTACTTGGCTCAGCACAGCACTGAGACTGGCATCGGAAGCATCAGTGTAGATGTTAAAAGGTTTGTCTAACTGCGGCAAGGCCAACATGGGAGCATGACACAATGCATCTTTTAATGTCTGAAATGCTGTGTCACAAACAGGTATCCAGTGGAACTGTTTTCGCTTTCGGCGTAATTCACATAAAAGTTCGGCCAAATTAGCAAAATTAGGAACAAATTGTCGGTACCAACCACACATTCCTAGAAATCTAAGTTGTTTCGAATTACGTGGTGTGGGAAATCGTTCTATGGCTTCGACCTTATTAGGTAATGTTCTTACTCCATCTGCATTAACATTGAAACTGAGGTAATGAACGTCTTCTCGGAGAAATGTGCATTTAGATAATTTTATGGTGAGTCTGACTTCTCTTAACCTTGCAAATACCAAATTTAAATCACGTAGATGCTCCAAAAAATCAGTAGAAAAAATAACTATGTCGTCCAAGTATACTTCACAAATTTTTCCTTTTAGATCACCCAGAACCACGGACATAAGATGTTGAAACATGGCGGGTGCTCTGGATAAGCCAAATGGTAAGCAATGAAATTGGAATAATCCATCTTTTGTGAGGAAAGCTGTTTTGGGCCGATCTGGTGGATATACAGACACCTGCCAATATCCTGAGGACAAATCTAGTGTGCTAATAAATTTCTTGTCAGCCAGTTGTGTTAGTAGATTCTGAATATGGATATCTATCAGGAACTGTAACAGCATTTAGTTTTCAACAGTCCATGCAAAATCTCAAAGCACCAGTTTTCTTTTTAACGAGGAAGACCGGTGAAGCCAAGGGCTAACACTTGGTTCTATTATCCCATCCTTTAACATTTCTTTAATTTGCGTTAAAACTATTTCTTCTTTACTGGAAGGATAATTATATGGTTTGCTATAAACAGGTCTACTATTGCCCGTGTCGATATGATGCTCCAAAATCTGACATCTGCCAGGCTTGTTGTTATAACGTTCGTAATTAACATTGAGCAGAGCTTCTAGCTTAACTCTCTTGCTATTATCTAAATAAGCGCTTTCAACATGTTTTCTAATATCCGATTTTATCTGATCGACATCGTTTTTCTTTCATTGTTGCTTTCAGTGAATAGTATTATTAGCAAAATCAAATTCAATCAAGTGTTTTCGTATTGCATCTATTCCTATCAAAGAGTCATAGAATAATTCACTTATTACTAAAAATTCAAGTCTTATCTCCACATTATTTAAAGTGATAGGTAACTCAACAGTTCCTTGTGGAAAACACTGCTTGGAAGCACAAGCTAAATTCAAAGGTCCACCGGATCATGGCTGCAATTTCAGTTTACAACTTTTCTGAATTTTATCCCATACTTCCTTATGTAGACATGTAATATCAGCTCCTGTGTCAATGTGAGCTATGAATTTGGTCTTATCATGATGAAGCTTCACAAAAGGTAAATGTAGGACATTATGTATACCCACAGTAGCAAGACTTAACTCATGAGAGGGCTTGAGGAACTTTGGCCTCTCGCTTAAAAGATCCTACCTTTAGTTTCCCGAATTGCCATTTTTTCTATAGCAATATTCCTCCATGTGCCCTAGTCGGCCACAAAAATTACATCTGAAAGTTTCTCTATTGTTCTTAAAAAAAAGTTTTAGGTCTAGTGTCATTGTTTGAAGTTTGACGTGGAACAAATTCTCTGCTTTGTTCATTCTGCATCGTTCTAGGTGCATTCGACACAAATTGTCGGGACCGTGTAACTTTCGGTCATGCGGGAGTCATTAGACAACCTGATAACGTTGCTTTGGCAGAGATTGCATCCATTGTTGGTTTAATGCAGTTGCTGCATATTCTCTTGCAGTGTATTGCCAAGCCAATTTGACTAAATCTGAAATTGAGTTTGCGTTTCGTACTTCTAAGTATTGCCTAATGGGCAAAAGCAATTGGGACAATATGCAGTTTATAATATCAATTTCGGTGGCATCAGCATCGTACAGCTGGTATAACTCTACTGTACCCCAGATAAATTTTTCTATATCGTCTCCTTCCCTTTGTCTTTGTGAAAACAACTCTGTAGCTAGTTCTGTAAAATCATTATAGCTGGATATATGTCCATGATTTTGCTTTTAAAATCTTCCCAATATTCTATTCCATGACGACATCCTACATTATTCCACCATTGCTTAGCACATCCAATTAGACAAGATACTGCTAAAACCACCTTTTTGTTGCCGGGCACTTCATGTAAACGGAAATGCTCTTCCATGGACTTGACAAATGTCCACGATGACAGACGTTTCGAACCGTCGAACCTTATCTCAGGTAAAGGCCAATTAACATAAGGACTATAGTTAATAGATGGATTAGCAACTCGTCGTTGTGGCAGTTGATAATACTCTGCTCTCTCACTTGCTTCTGACGGAACAGAAAATGGAACCTTATGTTCAAAATTTCTACGTTGGTGAACTGACGTAGCATTGTCAGCAGATTTAGGGGTTGCTGTCATTCCCCTTTTCTCCCGAGGCTCATCAAGCAGATTCATTAGCACTTCTGCCTCCTTCATTACATCCTGCAACCTATCCTTTACTCTTTCTAAGTCGGGAGTCATTATGGCAGAATCGTCCATATTACTAGCAGACATATTTAACGGTCTGCCAAAATTTTGAATTTTGGAAATTTTGAAACTTTTTTAATCTTGAGCAGTACTCAAAGGTACTGCTATACAACAATACAATACTAAAGCTACAATTAAGCTTGCAAAAATATAAATTTGCTTAGCAAAAAATTTATTTATCATGCCTGTGTGTGTGTGTGTGTGTGTCCGGACACTTCTAATCTTCACATATAATCATCACATATAATAACTTCACATACTAATCTTCACATATAATAACTATCAGCAATAACTGCGCTGAAACTTCAGTACCTTTGACTAATACACAAAAAAGTTAAGCTTCTTGCTCAACAAAAATTTTCGGCTTAAGCTGCCGTTAAATCTATAAATAGTACATACAACTAATGAGCTCAAAAATTACTATCTTTGATAATCATATTAAATAACATAAACAATTTATACATAAATATACAGTCCATATTCTTGGACCACTATCTTTTACTGGCAAGTCCCTGTTCTCGGTGTGCCACTTTTTTTATATACTGGCAGGTCCCTGTTCGTGGCACCACTTCTTTTCGTGACTCTGTAACGCTCCAAAGATTTAAATATTTTTAAAGTTTTGGACCCTTTGTCTGATCCAATATTTATTCAAGCTCTGGATAGCAAAATTGGACGCCAGGAAAATAAAGTTCAATTAGGTTTCGAATACCAGCAAGCGTTACTTAGCGATTAAGAATTCAAAAATTAAATGATTGTCAAACTAATGTAAATTCTAATCAAAACTTATGAACTAACATTGCTCAAGAGAAAAAATAGCAAAGATTCAAAAAAAGTTTCTATAACAAACAAGTTTATTTCCAAAAAATTATTTTTAAACACTCACCAACTTAAATGAAAACATCGTCTACATCATCACTATATAACTTCTACTCTGTGACTAACGCCAACTAACCTCTGTTCACAACATCAACTCACTAACTTCTGTGACTACACGTCACCGTTATATCAAGCATACAGGCTCGACAACACATGGCTGTTGCGCTGGTAAAGACATTTGCATAAAATGACGAGTCCGCAAGCTATGATGCAAGAGGGGGCCTGTCCTTGTACATGCCCGCTTTAGCGGGTGGCAATCGAAAGTTCGGAGTTGCGCATGTGCAACTCCTATGCGCTTGGAAATGAGCGCTGTGATGCCAAAAAAAAATTTAAAATCCCCAAAACGATAAATATAATGTAAATTAAGTAAAACTGGTTAAGGTAAAGTAAAAGAAATGAGGGGGCATCACATCATTGCCAGGTGGAGGATTGGCACTTAATTGCCTTTTCCAGTAGGTCCCAAACATGCTCAATTGGGTTGGAAATTGGTGAGTAGGGGGGCCATGAGAAGACTGAAAATTCATTGTCACGTTCCTGAGACCAGTGGGGCGGGGGTGGCTCAGTCGGTAGCGCGCCAGGCTCGTAATCTGTAGTTCCCAGGTTCGAGTCCCAGCTGGGTCAGCGTTGAGATTTATCTCCGCAAAATTCCCCGCCCTGCCCACGGTCAGTAGGGGACACCGATGGGCTTGGAAAGGCCGCCGTCCGTCGGATGGGACGTTAAGCCGTGGCCCCGTGTGCGGGAGAGCCATACCCTGTGCACGTTAAAGAACACGCTGGATGGCCTTGACGGGGGCTACCATCTGTCTCCCAACAGCTGTTCCAGTGGGTCCCCTCCCCCAACCTTCTCTGAGGCTTCGGGGTCCATGTGACCTGGCCATTTAGCCCATGGTGTGCAAAAAAGTGCCGCTCAGAGGTAAAACAACCCAACCCAACCCTGAGACCAGTTTGTAATCTTTTTGGCCCTTTGACATCATGGCACATTATTTTGTTGATAGATGCCAGAATTGTTTGGATACATTGTCATAACAAATTGAGTGTACATGGTTGGTGATGATAGAAAGGTAGACTCTCCCACCAAGCCTTTGATTCACTGTAATCAGTGGACCCAGAGCAGGCCATGAAAACAGTCCCCAAACCATAACACCACCACTTCCAGTCTGCCAAACACCGACAGTGTATCCTGGTCTCATGTTCAATTTCATGTTGCATTTTCCAAATGCAAACATGCCCATCAATATAATAGAGTTAGAAATGGGATTCATCTGACTAGGCAACAGATTTCCACATGTAGGTGCTAGTCTGCTGTTGGTGCTGATGTGTCCTTGCAAGGTACAGTTTCTTGTGTCTCGTAAGTATGGGTACCCATGATGGCTGTTGACTGTCATAACCCAATCAAGCTAATGTCTGGCATATTATCCATGTGAATATTGGTCTTACCATTCGAATGATGTACTGGGTGGTTAGCTGGGCCACTGTGTTTACAAGACGCATGTCGTTCACCACTGCCGTCAACCACATGTGGCTGTCTCACTTGTGGCCTCAGACTTGTTGTTTAACTGCTATGGATATATGTCAATGTAGACTTGTGACACCACAGAATGGGAGCAGTTCACCTTGGCATCTGATGTCAAGATACTAGCATCTGAATGTCATGCCCCCATAATCATACCACATTCGAAGTTGGAATGATTATGATGCTGACCCATTCTTCCTTAAAGTCGCAACTGATTTTCATATGTGCACTCTGCAATTGTGTATCGTCCATTCCCAACTTTGAGCTGTCACCAATGCCATAGGCAGTCCATTCCTACACAAGAGGGTCTTGCTAATATGAAACCAATTCAGTGTATGTATGTAATGTCATATATACACTAAAGAAACAAAACATTATGACCAGTGCATCTTTATGCAAATCGAAGCAAACACAATTAAACTACAGTGCCTGTGAAGGTCATGAAATGGTATAAATAACGCCTGATACTGAGCTCTGTTAATAAGTATTATTCTTGTTCTTCAGATGGGAAAGGCAGCAAACTTAAGTGAGTTTGACAAAGGCCCAATTGTAATGGCCAGACAACTGAGTCAGCATTTTTGAGACAGCAAAGCTTGTGGGGTGCTCACGGTCGGCCACGGTTAGTACCTTCAAAAAGTGGTCAGTCATTCATGTGCAGGAAACTGACTTCTACCACCTACCTAAACATCATTGCAGACCAGGCACATCCTTTCATGTCAATGGTATTCCCTTCTAGTACATGGCCGAGTGGTCAGCGCGCCTGGCTACTGATCTAAGGGACCTGGGTTCGAGCCCCGGATAAGGCATGGTTGTATGTGTTGTTTTTCTGCTGAGGTCCTGCCATCCTCTCAGATCTTCTACTTTAGCATATAAACTGACAGGCTCTTGTCAGACCTCTGTGGCAAGCAGCTGCTTGAGGGGGTATTTATTTATTATTATTATAGTGTCTTCTTTCAGCAGGATAATGTACCATGCGACACTGCCTGGATTCTTCGAGAATGGTTTGCGGAACATTGGGAAGACTGTCAGGTATTGCCCTGGCCTCCAAATTCCCCAGACATCAATCTAATCAAGCATCTGTGGTTTGTGTTGAAACAGCATATTCCGATCTATAATGGCTCAACCACATAACTTACAAGAGTTAAATGATCTGCTGGTAATGTGTTGATACTAGATACCACAAGACACCTTTAGAAATCTTGTAGTGTCCATGCCTTGCCAGGTAAGAGCTGCTTTGGCAGCACATGGAGGACCAACATACTATTAGGCAGGTGGTCATAATGTTTTGGCTCTTCAGTGTATATGATAACTATGGAAGTAAGAATATTGTATGAAAAATTGTTGGAAATTGCATTTTTGTGCAGTGAAGAGGCATGGTGCTCAATAAGTGATACATCAGAGACTGGGCCAGCATCTCATGCCTGTGCCACTCAGATTCTTGATGTTTCTGATATTTGTTATTTCATTTAGCTGGCAGTGCTATTTCCTTGCATGTTGTCTAGACATTCCATGAACTTTATTGCAGTTTTCCTCACTCAAAACATTTTGCAATTTTTAGCACCTTTTCAAGTCCTAATTGTCTCCTTTTTATATAAATTAGACTAAATACATAGTGACATATAGTTGAAATACTCCTTTTTATTCTAAATTTAAAATTTCTGGTGTCATAATACACAGAAGGAAAATAAACCCCTGATTTTTTTTTTCAAATGTCACAAGTGATTGCCTGTAGCAAAAGAAGTATTTTTTATTTAAAATAATATAATATTCAGTAGTAATACATGGAATTACCTGTTGATAGAGAACTCAATAAATATTTAGTCTAATATTGCATAGAAGTAAACTTTATAAAACTGTAACATTACGTTAACCTTTACGATTAAATATTATCTGTGTTGAGAATTTTAAAATTTATAATTTGTATTTTTTTTTTCATTCTGCTACAGAAGCAAAATTCTTAACAGCTCTGTCTCTGGCTGGGTCTGTTAATGAGCAGGCACTCTCAGTAGAAACATTAGGAGAGATATATGGACCACTGCAAAAGCAAGTGAGAGATAGCATAAGCAGTCAAGAGAAAGTTGTTGCTGATATTCAGGTATCTAAAATGTTTTACCAAACTAAAAAAATATGCAACACTTCAACCTTGTTAAATATTTAATTGTTGTATTTTCTCTCACTGTAATTAGTGGAAAAGTTGAGACAATTTGATGGAATCATCATCTAGATATTTACTTTGGTTGCTTCCTTATGATGATTTCCAATGGGTAGATGAGTCTATTGTCCTGTGGTGGGTAGTATAATCCAGATATGTGTTCACTTATATTCTTTATTTTTTGTTCTCTGAGAGAATGCTGTTGCCAGTTTGACTTCAATTTGGTGCACAAGCCAACCAATGTATTTTTAGATTCACAGCTTATGTCTCACCTCTTCCAGGAGTGCAAATATTATATGCTACCGCATACTCATTATGTATTTTGCATTTTTGCTCCAATGCATCATCAGGCGAAGTAGTAATTTTGCAGTAGGCACAGATGTTAACATGCTGCGGTTGGTATTTGTTTACATTGCTGCAAAATAACTTCTTTGCCTGACAATGCATTGGAGCAACAATGTGAAATGCGTAGTGAGTATGCAGTAGCATATAATATTTGCACTCCTGGAAAAGTTGAGACATAAGCTATGAATCTAAAAATACACTGGTTGGTGTGTGCACCAAATTGACGTCAAATTGGTGCCAGCATTCTCTCAGGGAATAAAAAATAAAGAACATAAGTGAATGCATATCTGGATTTTACTACCCACAACAGGACAATAGACTTGTTTACCCATCAGAAATCATCACAAGGAAAATACCAAGGTAAATATTTAAATGATAATTCCATCCAACTGTCTCCACTTTTCTACTAATTACAGTGATATAGAGAAAATTCAATAATTTTTTTATCAACACTATGACTTTTTGTTAAATATTTCTTGAATTTTATGAATATAATAATAGTTCACTGCTATATTTTGTAGTTCATAGTTCTTAAAAGTAGTAATCAGAAGCAAAGTTATGTTAGGGATTGACAGATTAGTATGCTTCACTGCAAAAGAAGGCAATTTGAGTTGGATATAAGACCATAGGAGCCAACTTTTAACTTTAATCATGTGGACAGAGTAGTTGTATCCAGGTCCAGATCTGGATTTGGGGATGGGATAAGGGGGCTATGGCCTCCTTTACTTTTTTTCAGTTAAATTGAACCATTTGAATGCCCCCCTCCCCCAATTCATGTTTTTCTAGATTTGGGCCTGATCATACAAAGCCTTGGTCTATACCCTGATACAATTTTTCAAGAAATTTTTTGTTGAGTTTTGATGAGAACTGTGACAAAGAAAAATTATACCAAATATAGAACTAAATCTTTCATGTTCAAAATTGTATATTGCAAGTTATTAATAATATTTATACACATCTTACAATATAGCCATTTCCTCTGAATGGTAATATTTGCCTTTTCAGAATGTTTTAAAATCATTCTTATAATTTTTGACATAAGAAATATGGCAGCTTTTTCCATTTGTTTCAGAAATAAATTTGCTTTTCCCTGTTGCTTGCACTGTGATAACACAGGCAAACCAGTCAAGTTGACCTCTGAAACTAACTCGGTGCAGAAGTAGTTTCGAGGATCTGTCATGTGGATCTTGGAGAGATTATTGTAAAACAGACTGAGATGGCACAGGATGGATGTTGAAAGGTGGGCAAAGAAAACATGAAAAGTCAGTGGAAGAAGAAAATTGTTTTCCATGCTTGTTCTGTTCTTCCTCTCATTTTTTCCATGGATGTCCATTCTTCAGGATGATAGACTAGTAGTGTTTTGTGAATTTTGTCTGTGGGGGGTGCACAAGCTAGAACAAGAAGAATAATCAAATATTTCCTCCAATGTAAAATAGTAAAATATTAATTAATTGTAAAGGTGTATTTCATTTTCTGAGTAAATATTAATGAAGGTTAGTAATAAAGCATAATAAAAAGTGTAAAATTACATCAATTTTTTGGTGAAATTATGTGTACAGTCCAATAATCTAAAATAGTACATTTCATCTAGATTGTAGCATTATTATGTAAATAATTTTTTATTGTTAAATGAATTATAAAGAAATTACTATTTGGTAAGTTATGCTATGCAGTAATAAATATCTCCTCAAGCAGTTGCTTACCACAGAGGTCGGAAAGAACCCTGTCAGTTTATAGTAGAAGGTCTGTGAAGATGGTGGAGCCTCAGCATAAAAACAATACTTTCATACGTTATCTGAGTAGAATATGTATATTTACATATAACAAGTAAACTAGAAGAACATATAGATACTGGACAGAAAAATGGAAACATTCTCATGTTAAGTCAATAGAGAGGCAAATTTGAAGATCTGCAATTTCTACAGTTAACTTTTTATAGAAAAATAGGATTATATAAATTTAAATCTCATTCAAATCTATCTAAATCTAGATTTTCAACCATATTTTGGTGGTTATTAGAGCTATGGAAACTCAAATAAGTAACAGCAAAGTCAGGCCTAAGAAACATTGAAAGAACTATTTGCACAAAATTCTAAAACTTAAATACTTGTTTTATTAAATGGTTTGAAATAATACTTTTTAAAAGTTTTAATTAACTTCTGAGGAGAATTCTTATGATTGACATCCTTCTTATTAAATATTCAAACATATATAATGCTTTAAGTATTGAATAGAAATTTAAACATTTAATTGACATCTTATACTTCAATTATATATTTGCATAAAAATTTATTTAACCGGTTATGGAGCCTCACATCTTATTCTCCATTGACTTAAAATGAGGATATTTCAATTTTTTTGTCCATTGCCTTTGTCACCTCTGATGAACAAACTATAATGGATGATTAGGAAAATGCAAATAGCAATAATTTATTAATACTTATACAACATAGAAATTATTTCTCTTTTATTCCTGAAAATAGTTTTTTTTTACACTCCTCTGAGAAAAGGGAGCTTAAGTTAGTGGAAAGTGGAGTATCTTTTGACACCCTACCACTGAAATTTCTACTATAAACAGATCACTTGTAGTACTCGTTAAAAGTTTTTCATTTTCCACATTTAGTTTTAATTTATATTATTAGAAAGCACTATCTAATGATATGTAAAAAGGTGAATTATAATATTTCATTAGTTCAACTAAAAATTTCCAATTATCTCTGAAAACTAAGCAGTTGCATTTCCAACCCTCTGAGTGTAAAGGGGCAGTTTATTGTTGTCAATGCAAACCTCATAATCTTCACTTTCCACTACCAAAATTTAAAATCTCCAACATGAATACATCACTTGCAATATTCATTTGAGACTTTGCAATTTGAAAATTTTTCCTCTATTAGAGGGTGCAGTTAAAACTTTTGGGCAGTTTTGAAAATGTGAATCATATTTCATGAATCATCATCATCGTCTCAAGCAGCCATGGGCTACGGAGGTCCAACCAGACCATGCAATTTAGTTCTCCAAGCAAGTCTGTCCTGAGCTACATCTACTGCATCTGGCCACTGCACACCAATACTAATAAGGTCATGTTTTACATTGTCTGGCCATCGCATCCTAGGTCTCCCCCTCTTTGAGGCCTTTAGGCACACTGTTCAGAACCCTATTCACCAATCTATAATTATTCATATGGGCAACATGGCCAAACCATTGGAGTCTCTCTCTGCACAATATGCTGCTTAAAGGAGGTTGCCAACTCCTTTGCCTAACCTCATCATTAATTACAAAGTTGAACCACCTAATGCCCAAGATACTGCGTAAGCATCTGGAATCAAAAGCATTTAGTTTCCTGTTATCTTGTTTACAAAGTGTCCAAGTTTCACTACCATAACTAACCCTAGAAAGAACCAAACTCTTATACAGTCTAATTTTAGTCTTAGGTGTATAAGCTTATTTCTCCACACTCTCCATAGATTCTTAAAAGTACCGGCAGCAATCCCTATTCTTCTGTTAATCTCATGCCGCACATCACCAGTATCTGTTACATAGCTCCCAAGGTAATTAAACTCAAGCTCAAAGACTCAAACAAGCTCAAGACTGCAACCATTCAGATTAACTGAATCACAGGCTGCCTGACCAATTTTCATCACTTTAGTTTTCTCTCTGTTTATAACCAAACCTACTCTACTACCAGTTTCATCAACAGCTGGAATGAAAGAGTTCATCTCATCAACATCATTTGCCAAAAGGGGATAAATCATCAGCATAATCTAAATCAGAAATTTTCGTATTTCCAGTCCATTTAACGCCAAAATCTTTCCCTTGAAGTGAATTTCGCATAACATTATCAATAACCACAAAAAGAGAAAAGGTCCACCTAAAGAGAAAAGGAGACAAAATATACCCTTGTCGAATACCAAAAGTAATGCTAAACTAATTGCTACAAGCCTTACCAACTCTCACACACGACTCAGTGTTATTATAGAGAGCTTTCACTATGTTAACTAACTTGTCTGGTATACCATATGATCTCGCAATCAACCACAAATTATGATCAACAGAGTCGAAAGCCTTTTTGAAATCAACAAAGCTAGCAACCAAAGGTTTCTGAAACTCTAAACATTTCTCAAGAATCTGCCTAAGTGAAAATATCTGATCTACACATCCCCTACCACTTCTGAATCCACATTGCTCATCACGCAATTGCCGGTCAACCAGATTCTTAATTCTATTAAGCACAATCATGGAAAGAACTTTACCTGGAACAGAGAGTAGGCTGATACCCCTATAGTTATCACAAGAACTGCGATCACCTTTTTTGAAAATAGGGATAACAATAGCTCTGGTAAAATCCTTAGGAACCATGCCTTTATCATAAAAGATATTCAGAATTTCAGTCATCCAAGTGGTAACCGAAACATTCCCAGCTCTAAGCATTTCTGTAGTAATTTCATCTACCCCTGGGGATTTATGAAGTTTAAGTTTAGAAATTGCCAAAATAACTTCAGATTGTGTTATAGGGCCAACATTAAAGCCAACAATGCATCTATCATCATTACAAACAATGAGAGTAGAACTAACTACATTGTTTAGAACATCACTGAAATGCTCAGCCCACCTAGCCATGACAGAATCCTCACCTTCTATAACCTTACCTTGTTTATCCTGCAATCCTTGTCTGCTTGTCCGTTTTCTACCACATAAAACATTAAATATTCTTGCAGTTCTCTGCTGTTGTGCTGCCTAACTGCTTCCTCAGCTTTGTCAGCCAAGCCATCAAGCCAAAGATTCTTATCAGCAGCTAACTGATCTTTTACACATTTATTAAGTTCTCGGTAATGCTTTCTATTAGGACTAGTAGGGTATTGATTAAGGGCATTCCTGCAGTTCTTTCTTTCCGAAATAAGCTCAAGTGCCTTATCACTTAAATAATTCTGCCTCCTCTGCTCCTTTTTTCCCAAAAGAGTACTGTTAGTTTCCAAAAAAGCCTGTTTAGAATGGTCCGATTCTTCCTCAACTTCAGTAGTAAGCAAACCATGATTGTCATAATGACTAAGTAACCTATCATGGTAGCTTTGGTTATAACTGGGACTTTCAGAGCTTCAGTATTAAAAGTAAATTTTTTAACCCTAGCACAACACTTTTTAAGTTTAAGTTGCAAGACACTTTTAACAAGGTAATGGTCAGATCCAATTTCAGCTCCCCTATATGACCTGGTATTCCTAACAGAACTAGTCCATTTGCTGTTAATTAATATATAATCAATCATATTTTTATGCAGCCCCTCGGGTGAAACCCATATGTACCTATGTATGTCGTGGTGTTTGTGATATGTGTTAGTTATTCTGAATCCATTGAGTTCACTTACCTGTAGGAGACATTGCCCATTGCCATTGCAGCTACCAATACCAAAAGGGCCTATTACTCCTTCCCAAAGGTCAGAGTCAGTACCAACTTTGGCAATGAAGTCACCTAGAACAAGGGTAATATCTCCTTTCTTGACAAAATTCAAAATATCTTGAAGTTGTCCGTAAAACCTATCCTTCTCATCCTCATCGGCATCCTCAGTGGGGGCATAACAGCAGATAACATTCAAGTCTTTAACGCTTGTCTGAAATTTTGCTGTAAGAAACTTTTCATTAATGCACTCATATCCTAGAAGAGCATCACTAGCATGTCTGCTGAGAAGCAGACCCACGCCTTGGTGGTGCTTATTGTCGTCCCTTCCTGAAAAGAGACATTTAAGATTATTTTTGAGTATCTGACTTTTATCTGTCCATCTGGTCTCTTGCAAGCAGAGAATATCTGAATTATAATGGTGGAATTCTTGTGTGAGGACATCAAGAGAAAAAGCTCTGTGCAGAGTCCTCACATTCCAACTACCTATGGAGAGGAAATGGTTAGTGGGATGTTTAAAGAAACTATGTTTATTGAGAGAGGGAATGCCGACAGTATCAACAGCCCCCCTAATCGCAGACATGGGCAATGACCCATTTCCTCACCACTAAAGGTTGAAGCCATCTACACTGGAAGACTTCCCCCAATGTAGAATTTGACGATGCCAGTAGAAGCAAAGAGTTTAGGTGCCTGTGATGACCTCTGCTCAGGATTATTCACCAGCTGATAAACATATCCTGTGAATCTATTCACTGGGGCTGTCAACCCACAAACAAACAGAAAACACAGCGGAAGATTTTTCCTCCACAGAAGCCCACCAGTGCAGCAAAATCAGGATCCATAATCAAGCTCAGAGCCATATATCTGTCCAGTCCAGTGGGTTTATATGGTCAGCACCAGGACCCTGTGTGGTTGACCACTCCTCAGCAGGGTAGAAAAAAAAAAAGAAAAGTAGACATAGTTGTCCAGATCAGTAGGCCACACTAATCTGGCAGCCCTCCCCTTCCATTCCATTCACTTCCACAAGAGAGTATCTCTTTTGAAAGGTACTAACGGTCTGCACCACGAGAAGGTGGGGTCGAACATTAGGTGCTTGGCCTGGCCGGTTCTATATATCATCACAGAGGATTGGTGCATAGCTCACCTTCCAGTGACTACCTAGCTACCATTTACAGACCATTTCATGAATACCCATTCAATAAAAAATAATTTGTAATTTATCTCTAAAGACTAACAATTATATCTTTAAAGTAAAAGAGTTGCATTTTTCCCACCCACCCTGGGGGTAATGGGAGTGTAACTCACAGTTGCCAATGCATACCTCATTGACCTTCACATTCCAGTACTAAAGTTTCAAATTTTTAGCATAAATACATCTCTCATTTAAAATTGTGCAATTTTCAAAATTTTCCGTCATTGGAAAGTGCAATTTAAACTTTTGGGAGATTAGGAAAGTGTTAATTGTAATATTTAATACTTATCTAACCCAAAAGGAATTTTTGGTTTATCTCTAAAAATGGAAAAGTTTATTTTCTGTGGATGGACAGACAGACCAAATGAAAGATTATTGCGCTTTTTTTTTTGAAAAGGAGATGAAAAGGAGGCTGGGGAAGCAAAATTGAAAGAAAATTTTCAGTTATGGTTGGATTCAAGCTAAGGACCCCATCAATCAGAAATCTAAAACAAAAGTATTTTGCTAAACTGTGCTTATAGATAAGAGTGTTAAAATTATATAGTATTTTAATACAGGACAAATATCTAATACCTTCCTGTAATATTTTCATACTGGTTTTGTGTCTTAGTATTGAGAGATAGATCTTGTGTGCAAAATAAATATTTTTAAGCAACTTAACGGACAGTAATTCTTTTTCTTTTGCTATTATTTTAACACTTTACAGCTTCTGGATGCAGAGTAGCTTTTTTTTTTTTATATTTTCAGAGCATCCTTTATCCACTTAAAAGGGCTGTATTAAATCAGTTAACTGGTACTGTGAGGAATTTTGAAACCTATATCAATTTAAAACTATTTTCTACCATTTTTGATTATTTTGCTTTAGATTTCTTTGGTCATACCTCTTACGTTGAAGCATCCAACCAGTGTCACATTTATCTTGTCATATGCTTATTTTGAGTGAAGAGTGCCTATGGTATACAGTAGGGTTTCAAAGTATGCAAACTCAGAGAATGCAAATCTGTTCATTTGTGACTGATCCCTAAGAGGTTTGTTAATGTTACTCATCAGGTAGGTGACGAAGGATTCAGTGACATTGTAGAGAATGATGAACAATTTCTGAATGGTGATGGAGACAAGTTAGCAGAAGAACTTGTCAAGAGTGCTAAGGAAGGAGAATTAGAAGAGGAAGAGATTTAGCAAGCATCTTGCAACCTCTATAAGTTCAGCAAAGTCTTTCAACTCCTTAAACAGTTAACTGACAAAGTGCAGGAATACAATCCTTCAATGCAAAGGTATTTAAAGGACATCACTGGGAAAGTGAGCAGATGTTTTTCCCATTAAGAGAGATGCTCAATAAATGTTTTGTGGAAAAACTTTTGCCAACGTACAGGATCCACATCTCTCTAGAAACATGCCAGAGTGTTCTACCATTGAACTGATGCCAGCTCTGTCTTTTTTTCACAATGTATGACTTTAAACTCTTCCTGAGATTTCAGTAGCTACAGTTGGTGCCATCTAGGATCTCTGGTGGCAACTATTTCTTTTTATTGCACTGAGTAAGATGGAAATAAATAATGAAGTCATTTCACGCTATATAGCGTTATTAATGATTTAAACATAAATGACAATCACAATGTTACTTATTGACCCTTTAACATCTATAAATAAATGTTTTGTGGAAAAAATTTCACTGACATAGGGAACGTGATTGTCGGTAACACTGTGATTGTCATTTATGTTGAGAGAGGTTCAAAGAACTCCAGTGCAGGAAGAAGCATCGCACTCGTCACATTTTATCACCATATTTTTCTAGAAGTGCTGCAAAGAGTCTTCGTACACTCCTGTCTCATTGCCTGATTGAAAAGGATGTGAAATCATTGACGAAAAACACCTGTCAAAACTCGAGCTGAAGTTGATCCTGATGACCCTTTATCTATTGAGATACCAGAAGAAAAGGATCAGGAATAAAATATTGTTCATGTAAAGTGTTTTATAAAATTTATACTTAAAGGTTTATGTACATTTAATTTAAACAAATAAAGTTTATATACATTCATACATGGTTTATAGAAGTTTGCATTGTTTTACCCTAGTATATGTACAATTAGTGTTCTGTAGTGGATCCCCAACTTACATGGGATGGTGTGACTCAGTCAGTAGTGCACCTGCCAGGCTCATAATCTGTAGTTCCCAGGTTCGAGTCCCAGCTGGGTCAGCATTGAGATTTATCTCCGCAAAATTCCCCGCCCTGCCCACAGTCAGTAGGGGACACCGATGGGTTTGGAAAGGCCGCCGTCCGTCAGATGGGACGTTAAGCCATGGCCCTGTGTGCGCGAGAGCCATACCCTGTGCACATTAAAGAACACGCTGGATGGCCTTGACGGGAGGCTACCATCTGTCTCCCAACAGCTGTTCCAGTGGGTCCCCTCCCCCAACCTTCTCTGAGCCTTCGGGGTCCATGTGACCTGGCCATTTAGCCCATGGTGTGCAAAAAAGTGCTGCTCAGAGGTAAAACAGCCCAACCCAGTAGTGCACCAGGCTTGAATCTGCAGTTCCCAGGTTTGAGTCCAAACTGGGACAGTGTTGAGATTTATTTCTGGCAAAACTCCCTGCCCTCGGCCAGTAGGGGACACCAATGGGCTTGGGAAGGCTGCTGTCTGTCAGATGGAATGAGCAATGCCTTGTGCACATTAAGGAACATGCTGGATGGCCTTGATGGGATCCTACTATGACTCCTAACAGCTGTCCAAGGGGTACCCTCCCCCCAACCTTCTCTGAGCCCTCAGGGTCTTTGTGACCTAGCCATTTAGCCCATTGTGTGCAAAAAAGTTCTTCTCAGAGGTAAAACAACCCAACTTACATGAATTTACACTTATGTGTAGGGTACCAGGAGCCTAATCCTTTTTTGCCTTGAGACCCTACTGTATCATCATAGCCACCATTGCCATGTGATGTCTTCAACTGTACTGAATATTGGTGAATGCTTCAACTTTGTACAATAACAATGAGAAGTTTGTTTCTGTTTGTATTGGTTCTTCAGCATGGGATAAATGTTTCAACTCTCTTGCATCAAATTTATAAAAAAAAAACTCAATCAAATTTTTTTAAAATATTCAATTGGAATCATGGGCTCGTATGCCTCTTATGACTAGCCACCACTGTGACAGATTCCACATACTTAAAAAGTTTTGTATTTCTTGCCATTTCTCCATCCACCTCAAGATTTTCATCTTCCTTATAAATACCTACTAATAAATACACAAGATAAAGATGAGAAAATTAAGGGTTTCACATATTCTTTCCATATTTTCTCATCTTTATCTTGTGCATATATTATCTGATCATCTGTAAAAAAAATAAGAATTCTGGAAAAAAACAAATTTTTTTTTTACTCAATTGTAATCTAACTTATGAATCAGAAATATGGATGCTGACAGAAAGTTAATATCAAAGTTTAGAGAAGTGTGAAAATTTCTTTTTAATTAAAGGACAGTATGATAATACTGTTGATCCAGGTGAAGAATTTTTATTTTATATAAAATTATGCCATACATAAATTTCAGCATTAAAGGCTTAGATAGTAATAAGTTACAAGAATATGTGTCAGTGTAATACACCATAGAGAAGGTATGTGAGGAAGGCAAGACAGAAAAGAAACATCTATACCCTTATATCAGGTTCGAACTCCCTTTGATCAGTAGCCAACTACACTAACCATTCAACCACCAGAATAATAATTATAGTATTATATATTATTGATAATGACAAGTGTTATAATTAAAAAACAATCCAAATTGAATGCGCAGTATTCCCTGTTAAGATAGACATCAAACATTAATTAATAGATTCTGAAAAAAATTCATTGCCACGGCGCTAATCGAACCCACATCTCTCCAGATTTATGTCAGAGCATGCTACCATTACACAATGCGTTGGACAACGAAATTTTTCAGAATAAGACCTTATAAATCTTCATCACTGAGACGTGGCTGAGACAGCGCCATCTATACTCGAGGAGATACAACTTTTCAGTTGTTGCTATTGATTATCAAATGTTAATAAGATCGCTAACGCTACCGCATTAAATATATAATTAAAAATCAATCCAAAGTGAATGCACAGTATTCCCTGTTAAGATAGATATCAAACATTAGTTAATAGATTCTGAAAAAAAAATTCATTGCTGCCACAGAGGGAATCGAACCCGCATCTCTCCAGATTCATGCCAGAGCGTGCTACCATTGCACGCTCTGGCATGAATCTGGAAAGATGCAGGTTTGATTCCCGCTGTGGCGGTGATGAATTTTTTTCAGAATCTATTAATTAACAAGTATTATAAATTGTTTTACCGGGTGTTTGTTTGGCACATTGTAGCTTTAATTGCTTATGCACCATAAAATGTCAGCCAATCAGTCAACCAATTTTAATGTATGAACCAAATGATTTTTTGTCAGTTTAAGGTTAGAATTTCTCTTGGCTGCTTTGAATGAGTATTTGAAAACTTTTTTTCTTATTTCCTGCATAGTTTTCTGTATAATTCATAAAGCTTAAGAAATAGTTGTAGAAGTGGTAAAATACCCATCATTTTAAGTTTAATGAATTATTATTTTCAGCAAGCTAATATGGAGTTTTGCAAGGAGAAAAATTCTAATCTTGGTGCATCCCAAAGAGAAGCTCTATTTAGTGAATTAGCTGCGGCACATGATGCTTACATGGAACTAACAGGGCATCTAGAAGAAGGAACAAAGGTATGCTTTCTTGTAGAAATAAATGAAAGTATATTATGAATTTATGCCTTGTTATGAAAACAGTGCCCAAAAAAGCTGAAACAATTGTGGACAAAGTATATTATTTTTACTGTTAAACATTCAATGATCAGAAATCTTGTAATGGGGCATGTTTAGGAATAATCTAGAGCATGCATTTAGAATGATTTGACCTACAAGTCTTAATGATTAAAAAAAATTGGAATTCATGTGCTATATAAAAGCTCTGTTGGTAAGCCAAATGATTATTTTTATTCATTAGAATGCATTTTTTGTATAATATAATTAAGGTTAAAATTTTCATTTTGTAATATAAAGTGTGTCTGATCACTTTAGTTGGTATCTAGTTTTGATAAAGGATTGGTTTCTTACATGGTTATCCAGGTCAGGTGATTTATTTGTCATATGTTTCATGTATTTGAGAATATTCCACTTATTAAATAGTATTCATTTCAAGCCTTAGAGATCTTGTGATTTTTTTTAGGGGGGGGGGGGGTGGAGGTGGCTCAGTCGGTAGTGTGCCAGGCTCATAATCTGCAGTTCCCAGGTTCAAGTCCCAGTTGGGTCAGCATTGAGATCTATCCCCACAAAACTTCCCACCCTGTCCAAGGTCAGTAGGAGACACCGATGGACTTAGAAAGGTTGCCATCTGTTGGATGGGATGTTAAGCCATGTCCCCGTGTATGGGAGAGCTATACCCTGTGCACATTACAGAACACGCTGGATGGCCTTGATGGAAAGCAAATATCTGTCCCCCAACCTTTTCTGAGCCTTCAGGGTTCTTGTGACCTGGCCATTTAGTCCAATGTGTGCAAAAACGTGCTGCTCAGAGGTAAACCAACCAAACCTTGTAGTTTGACCATTTTGTTCATGGTTGGAGGAAGAAACTTTATATAACATTCTTGTAGTTTTCTTTGCACATAGGTGTCATTTAACGAAAAGTTTTAACACTTCCATTTTCAAAAGAAATAACCTGAACTTTTTTGCCAAATAACTATGAAAGAAATTATGGTATGTTTATATGCTAAATTAATCAAGATTTAATTCTGGATTTTCTGAAAATGAAATATTTTGCAAAAAAAAATAACTAGCCTTATTTTAATAGAACTTTTATAGAGACATATGTAGTAAAAAAATATATCTGGCAAAGCAAATAATACTTTTAAAATAAACTAATGGAAATGATTATAATGCACATGAATAGCAAGGCTATTTCTGAATAACAAAAAAAAATATTTACTTGAAAGAAGAAAAATTACTCCTGCTTTCTGATTTTTTTCTTGGTACCATACTTTGAGAAAAGTTTTGGCTTTTTGCCAACTGTGCTAAGTCATATCAACAAGTCAACTTTATAATTAAAGAAAAAATAACCAATCAACCAAAATAGGTCATGTTATATACCAAATTAAACAGACTTTAACTCCAAATTTTATGAAAATAAAAAATTGAAATAAATTTACAAACATATTAATTTAATAAGACTTTTGTAATTAATATTCATATGATAAGTGGAAAAATAGATCAGACTATACAATTAAGGCTTAATTTTGGAAAATCTGATGAATAATAAAACAGTTAAATTACATTTTAATTGAACAGAAATTTCTTCCCAAATTATAATATTTACCAGAAATGATTTTTATTTCCTGTTTTCTTTTCAGTGTGGTATATTTTTTAACACAGGCCAATGTTCTGCAAGGTGACTTGGGCTGCTCACATTTGATGGGATTTTCTCTCCTGTTTATAAAATGGAAAGCATTTTTTTGGCTGCCTTTATTATTAACCTTTTTCACTACCATACTGGCCCAAAGCGGTAGAGATTTTAAATGGAATTGCCTAACCAATGCTATTCCTTTCTCTTCATTGCCTCCTACCTGCAGCTTGGGCCATTTTGGACCATGCTCATCATTTCATATGGTAATGAAAAGGTTAAACATTAGGAATTTTTTCTTTGGGTGTTGAAATTTGGTGATCTTGGTAAGTGCTGAAAAGTTAGTGCACCAAGGCCAAAAAAAACAAACAAACGTCTATATTGTCAGAGTGGCACAGCCAATATATTGAAGAGGGAAGAGGTGGGGAGTAAACTCTTTTAAAACCATTCAGTATAAACTTGTAATTTGTGAAAAGAAATTTTTCTGAGGGGAGGGGGTAAAAAAATTACTGAAATTGTCTTCCCACAGGAGGATTGAATTCCGGCCAAGAACATCCTTTTTGCTTCTGTATTCAAGTTCTCATTCATTTTCAGGAAAAGATCAGATTTTTTTTACTGGAAAATGAAGAAATAATAAAAGAAAAATTAACATAACCTAATGCCATGTTAAATAAATTATTTGCAACAACTTGTAAGCCATCCCATCCAATGTAGTATAACTCTGAAAGATTGATTATATTCTATCAGTAGATCAGCTGACCAAAGGAGCGATAATTTACGGAAATGAAATAAATCTACACAAATGAAAACAAAGGTTTAATTATAAAAGTATAAATACTAAATGGATGCATGGTAATGTTATCCAATGTGTAATCCAACAATGCCCATTGTAAGCAATCCACTATATAGCCATTTGCATGCATGTGTCATAACAATTAACTAGGTCATGGCACCTGCTCTGCCATGATGTAGTTTACACTGCAGGCAGTCTTCAAAATAACAAATTTTGGTCTTCCTTTGGCTAAGTCAGCTCTTTTTATTCATAGTTGTAGTTATAGTTCCAATTTCAAGAGTGGGAAAGACACATAGAATGCTGGATGATAAATGATAAAAATAATTATAGTAATATTGAAATAGATTTAAGGCAGAAAAGAGTGTAAAATGGGGGAAAAATATAGATACATACTTCATAATTGTTCCAAAATCTTCGGTTCTTAAAAATAGCAGTTTTTTGTTAATTTTCAGGAGATTTTTGACAGAAACACACTATTGCATTCCCATATATAAATATGTTAATACCACCCTAAATAACATTATGTCCTCTTTTGGACATACAGTCCCTACTGCAATGCAACACACTATATTTAATATCTGTAAAGATTGTGATCTCATCCTACTTCAGGAGGTGCATATTATGTAAAAGTACAAGACCCCCAATTTAAAATCTCCCCACTCACTGATTATGTAGGAAAAACATATTGATTCCCCCCCCCTAGACTTAAGGAAAATAACACTGATTTAAAAAACAAAAGCCTAATACTGCTCTTGTTCAGGACCATTATTTATAATAAACTACCTGGTTCTGTTACCTGGTTAATATAATTATTTCCCTTCCTACTAAGTTCCAACTGTCTTACAGGGAACATTTAATTATTAACATAAATCAACATTCGTCTGCAACATGGACATTCATCCATCACCCTGTCATTTTGAGACTATCAGTTCCCTCTAGAAACCATCTCCAGTCCATATGTAAAATGACACTGAACTTGCCTTATATAAGTTGATAGCACCATTTCTTCACTTGCCTACTGCAGATGTGATCAAACTATTGGATCACAAAATGCATTGGACCATAGCAGATGCATCCAGCAACAAAATGGTAATGCATCATATCTTTTGTAAATACTTTAAAATAATACAGTAAGCAATAATAACTAAAAAAGAAAATATGTAATCTAATGCATTACATGATATCTGCTTAAGCTCCAATAACTAGCCACTGGTTTGATCTTGTAGAAATTGGTAGCACAAGTTAGGAAATGGGAAAGGTAATTTGGTCAGGTAAAATAGACCACATCTTAGTTCTGTGCACTCAGACTTTATAATAGCATAACTACTGACGTGTTTAGGTTAGCGCTATCTGTGCATTTAAAAATTATCATTGAATTGTAAAAAACATCCAACACATTACAACTTGCTTTGCACAGCGTTTGCTTTTACCTACAAACCTCATATGTTATTATCTTGTAAGGAATCACATTCTATAGAGATATAGAAATATTTATTCTATGTTAAGGTGATATCTCTGAATTTGAAATATTCATCTTGTAAATGTCTGTTACCACAGATCCTAATGTGCCTTTGCTGCCATTAATGTTAGATCATACTGCTATGTTCCTGCTATGTTTTACTTATATATTATATACAGTGTTATAGAATTTTATTAAACTTGTGATTTTTTTATTGTACTAAAAACAGACATAGACATCTTGGACCTTTCATTTTAGACTATCAGTGTCTAAATTTGTGTAGGACCTTGGAAGTGTTAGTGTCCCAGTTGTAGCCGAAGGAAGCTCTTACCATTAGTCAAAGCATTGCATTGAAAACTTTTAATGAGGCATGTTTCCTTCTAGTGTTAATTTTTAATCTTGAAGACTTGTAGGAATTCAGAATGCATGTTTGCTAGACTGTTTCAAAACATGTCTCATTGCACAATTTCTGATCTTTGAATTTTTAAAGTTAAGAAATGCACTTTGCCTACAATTGTTTTTTAGCTTTTTTTAGGGTTTACAAATAGGTAAATTAATTTAACTTCATTATCACTCAAGATTTTCAGGATAGGATTGGGGTTTCTGCTGTTAGTTTAAGTGGTATCACAGCATGTTTTATTACATGGATATATTGTAATGTGTTCTAAAATACCATTTGTAGGTTATAATGGTGAGAGTTAGCCATAATGTTGTGTTTTAAAATTCTACTGTTAAGTTTTCTTTATCTCTGCTTCATTTATTTTTTTCTCTGATTTGACTGTTCCTATGCATATATTTGCATATATTTTTTGGTTTTTTTCATTATTAGTGATTTACATTTTCCAAAGTAACATTAGACCTTATTGGTAGTAAACCAGGGCTTAAAAAATACTGGGCAAATGTTCCTGTGGTGCCTTGAAATTTCATTGGGGAGCTTAATTTTTTAGCTTCACTTCATTACATATTTTATGGATAAAACCCTGAAAATGAAAACATTGGCTCAACCTTTTTTAGAAATAACTTTCATCACAGAACATGTTTGATAACAATAAATACATGCAGATCGTTCTTAATGACTGATATGAATTTAAAATTCTCAGAAGGGAAAATAACTGATTTAGGATTAACCACCAAGATTACACCATGGGTGGTCATCTTTAATAAATAATTATTAGGGGCCATATTCAAATTTAACTACTTGAGTGAGATCCACATTGGCTAGTTGGTTATAAAATAGAGAATGAATCCTTCTGAATGATTTTGTGAAAAGATTTATTTGGATGATTGAATACCACACTGATTTGTGTAATTTTCCTTTTTTTTCCCTACAAATTTACATTGTGGAATATTTGAGGAAAAACATGTGTATGGATACTTTTCTTCAGCGTGAAAGTACAATTAGAAGCCTAGAGTACACATCCATGAAAAAAGAATAACTTTTTTTAGTGTAATTTATACAGTTATTGAAATATCAGATATTCTAGTTACTGTATTGCTAGTTTTTCTTATTGTGTTTAACTTAGCTTGTTCGAAGAACTTCAAACTGGAAATATCACTGTAAAACTTCCTTACATTTGGTTGTTATACATAATCATGTAATTATAAAGTAAAGTAAAATATTAAACAAATATAATGATTACCATCGAAAATAATAAGTAATGTTAAAACACTTGTAATTAATGATAGGGAGAAGACTGTATCTACGGGGGGGGGGGGGGGGGGGTATTTAATTGAAAATGAAAATAATGAAATAATTGACAATGTAAAGTATATTGGGAAGACATATCAACAGATGGCAGCATGAGTAGCAGAACATCAATGCGATTTAACAAACCAGTTAGGTAAAACAGCATTAACACAAACTATTTTACAAACAGATTATCATAATTATACACTGAAACCTAAAATAATTGCAGCTCCACAAACAAAATTTCAATTAAATTACATGGAAAACCTAATCATTAATTTAAATCTGAATAAATTATGCAGCACTGATATTAAACTTTTACCAGCTGCCTGGAAATTAATCTCAAACCATTTAACGGGATATGCAGTGGGTGCCTGCTAGAGGGAATGCCTTATAAAGTATAGTGACAAGGATGAAAAGAGCACACTGTCTGATGAAGCTATGAGTGAAATGTGCATTGCTGCGGTTGTCTGGTTTTCTGTTCAATTTTGATGTTTTTTATGTTAATTAAAATGATTATGTGTAACAACCAAATGTTGTCATTGTGCTTTTAATATAAATTTCTAAAACTCCCCTGTTTGGGAAGTATATAACAAAGAACATTCAGAATTATTATTGGTTCTTTTACTTTGTGTAGTTGACAAAATTCATGTAAACTAGTTGTAAGTCCAAAAAGTGCTAACCTAATTATGTCTGCTGATGACATGTATAGTTTCTTTTACCTTCTTCTTTTGAAAGTTTTTTTTTTGTTGTTGGTCTCAGAAAAGCCTACTGACCTCAAAGGAATGAAGTCTAATGGTAAACTATCAGTATAAAAAGTTACTTCACTGTCTATCATTTTATGTTCTGGAGTGGCATTTAATAGCATTGATTTTCTGGGACAAATTTTGCACACAAAAAATATATATATATTGAATTATTTTTTCCTCAATAACAATGTAGAATTTTATGTATATGGAAAATTGCTTCCCCTATTGTTTCCTCAAAAAATGACTGGAGTGAGTTATGCATTTGGGAAAATATATGCTAACAAATATGGTATTCATTTGACATGATATTTGCTGTGTAGACCTTTATTTATTTTCTGTGTCAATTATATATGCATCCTACATATATACACTGGCAGAAATTGAAAAAAGAACATTAATACTTGAAGCATAATCTATGAGATTTATTAAGTAGAAACAAATTGTTGAGAAAGGATAGTGATCATACATGTTCAATTGTTATTTTACCTTTTGATGAATATTACATTTTACAAAGGTACATTTTAATAAGGTGTTGAACCTCCTAGAGCAGCAATACAAGCTTCCAATTTGGCATGCAGTTGGTCGTAAAAATGATGGATATCATGCTAGGGGATACCATTCCATGCATTTTGAACTTGAATGCATAATTCAGCGATGGTCGTTGCCTGCTGCGGTCTGCGGAAGAGTCTTTGTCTGATCCAGTCCCAGACATGCTCGATTGGAGACAAGTCTGGGGAGTGTGCTGGCCAAGGGAGTTGGTGCATTGCCTGAAGAGCATGTTGAGTTGCCTGGGTGGAGTGTGGGCAGACATTATTCTGCTGTAATATTGCATTTGGGATTACACTGAAAAATGACAGGACGACCAGCTGTATGATGTTGCTGATGTACATAGTGCTATTTAGTGTATCCTGTACAAACACGAGACACATATGAAAGTGATAGCTAATCACTCCCCACACCATGATACCTGGCATAAGCCCTGTGTGTCGCTGGTGAATGCATGATGGAAGAAGCCACTCACCTTGTCACCATCAGATACTCCTAAGCAGAATCAGCTTTCATCACTGAATACCACAGACTGCCATTCTTCCCTCCAATGAACTTGTTCTTGACACCACTGCAAATGTGCTCCACAGTGACAAGGTAACAGTGGTAAGTGCCAGCGGCACATGTGCGTTTAGTCCTGCTTCCAACAGACGATTGTGGATCATTCTTCTAAACACCCTTGGTATGACAGAGGATCGAATTTGTGACTCCATAGCCATCCGCTCTGCCATCGCCACTCTCCTGAGATGCCGATCCTCTCATGCGTCCGTAACTCTGCGAGTGTGCAAATGTTCTTCTGATCATTGACGCCACCATCGTACCACTGCCAGTACCTCTCATTCAATGCAATGTGCAATTTGACGAAAAGACCAACCTGCTTCCTGAAGACCCACTATACGATCTCGCTCAAACTACGCTAAATGAACAAATGTTGCGTGTCTGTAGCATTCAGGCATTCTTCAAGTAGCTTCTTCAAAGAGCACTGAATAACACAACACAAGACAAATAACTTTTTTCTTCATGCTCTAGTCCTTAAATACAAGCTACATACAATTGCCTGTTGTCCTCAGTGACGTCATTATTTCATCCAATGACTTTCAATCTTGGATCAGTTTCTGCTGCCCTTAACTATTAATGTATTATAATATGATGTTCCTGAAGGAATTCCTTCTAGGTGTTCTTTTTTCAATTTCCACCAGTGTATATTGATAATGATAAAAATTTAAAATCTTAGAGAAGAGGTACCATTAAAGAAATTGAATGAAATATGAAATAAAATAATCCTACTTCCTGTTGTATATTTAATGTGAGCATTGAAGTATAAATTTGAATGCAACCTTAGTTTAACTGAAAGTTAATATACAATCCATTCAAAATGGATTCATTGGATTGCTTTTGGGTTTATAGTTGCTCATATCTGATTTACACTAATGAATGCCAAATATCAGTACACTGTAAGAGTTTAAATCATTGTTTCCCAAAGTGGACGATACCGCCCCTTGGGGGGCGCTGGAACGATCCATGGGGTTGGTAGTAGCTTCGAGTGCAATTGGGGATGGGGGTGGAAGCATAAAGAAAGAAGGGAAGATAAGAAAATTTTGAAAAACCATTCATACATGGTTCATCTGTTGTGTAACATACTTTATTTTGCAAATAAACACATAAAATTATCCTTCATTATCTTAATTTTCTGTGTGTAATGCGAATGTTACTAGGGTTGATTTTAATAAATAATTTTATAATTTCGAGCTTCGAGGTGTCTTATTTGCAACAATATCTTTACTATGTTGTAGGACATAGGTAGAAATATAGATACATAAAAGAATGCAAATTTGTCACTGCATCTTTGTTTGTTCACTTAAAGAAGGTAGATTTCCAGGGGAGCACTGAGTTTGGGAACCTCTGGTTTAAATGATTAAATGTTTATTTCAGGAGAGGATGTCTCTAATATCAGATGAGCAATTTAATGATAAAAAAAAGAAACTACTTAGTGACAAGTATGTTTATTCCAGGAAATAAGAAAGTTTACCCAGCCTATGACACAAAACCTTGTTTCAAGTGTGAAATGCTACCAACTTTCCAACTGATAGAGCAACTGGTATTCTGATGTCTTATTTTTGCTTTATTGAGTGGTTCAAAAGATTTCTTATTTTAAAACAGATTTTTACTTCTGCAATTTCTGAATATTTGATTTCTCAGTCCCACATTTTGCACAAAGTCTATTTCATGTCTACTTCAAAGTCTACTTCATGTAACTCTGTATTGCACTAAAAATTCACATCTGTATCATGATACCACTAAGGACATATATGAAACATATATGTTCACTCATTCACCCATTTGGAATATATCTATTATTATATTGTATATGATTATCATCACATCAAAATTTGCTTTTCTAAATATTTGGAAGGTTTATTCAGATAATTTTATTATTTGATTAGCAGTTATGTTTTTTTGTATATATTTTAAACATAAATTTACAAACTTTCCATTTTGACCTTTTAGTTTTACAACAACCTTACGCAAATACTAGTAGCTTTTCAAAATAAGATCAGTGACTTCTGCTTTGCCCGAAAGACAGAAAAAGATGATTTGTGCCGAGACCTTCAGAGAAGTATAGTAAATCAAGCACAACAACCAACACCTGCTCCACCTTCACATCATAATGGTGAGTAATTGTTGAAATGCAGAAATCTTATATATTTAACATATCACCTAAGTTATTGGTAACATTTACTGTTGCAGTGTTTGCAGTGTAATCGTGTAATTGACAGCCAGTGATTACTTATGTCTAACTAACATGATTGTTTATTATTGTAGTATAGAAGCATGCATTCTTTAATATCTACCATCTGAAAATAATAAAAGGTATTTTGTTAATCTTTATGATTTGTTTGTATATGTATGTAGAAAGGCATGATTGTTCAAATCCCAAAGCAAAGGCATTCTTAAACAATGGCAGAACTGCTTGAGGAGAATTTAAAAACGTATAGGAACTTCTCTTTGCACACTTCTCGTGCATTTGCTGTCAGGCCAGACAATGTTCATTAATATCATGCTCCAACATCTCTCACCATCAAGTAAGGATCAGTTGCTCTGACTTTTCAACCACATTTACTGAGTATTTAACCACTCTTAAGCTGTTTTAAGTAAAAGGATGAAGATGGGTGTAGAGGAAAAAGTTTCTTGACCCGGGTGGGATCCGAACCCACAACCTCCTAATATGTCAGGTGCTCTGACCACTGAGTTACCAGCTGCTGATCAAATATTATGGTATGCACCATCTGGTTGAATGTATCTTTTTGAGTGCATTTGGGGATTCTTTTCTTCAGAGCCTTCCCAGGTATGTGTGCATGACCAGCTGCACTAAAAGAGCCTCCAGGCTACTTTTTTTTGTGAGCATATCAGAATCCACATCACTTTTGGTATGATCAATAGTACCTTGTATTCAGACAAATGAATTCACAGATCATCATTGATTTACTGAGTATTTAACCACTATTAAGACTTTTTGAAGTAATAAGAGCGTGGCTGGTGGTGCTAATTGTAATGCTGCTGGTCATGTGCACATGCCTTAGAAAGCTCTGAGGAATAGAATCCCCAAATGCACTCAAAAGACAGTGATTGACCAGGTGGTGTATAGCATAACATCAGTAGTAGAGAGGAGATTGATCGGTGGCTGGTAGCTCAGTGGTCAGAGCACCTGACATGCCATCAAGAGGTGGTGGGTTCAGATCCCACTCGACTCCAGACATTTTTTCCTATACACCCATCTTCATCCTGTTATTTAAAACAGCTTAATAGTGCTTAAATACTCAATAAATCAATGATGAGCTGTGAATTCATTTGTCTCAATCATATTTTCTTCAAGGAGCAGTTTCCAGACTCCTGGCAGGAGGCTATCTTTTTGGCCTTCTGAAGCCAGGCAATGATCCCAAGATTCCTTCAAATTATTGTCCCATTGCATTGATGAGTTGTGTTTGCAAGGTGTTGGGAAGAAGGGTAAATACCATGTATACAAATTTACAGATAATTTGATACTGTATCCATGAAATTCTAAGATTTTTCTGTCAAGACAAAACATGCATAACTATGTAATCTATGAACTATTCAAAATTTTACTTAATCTATTTTTACTGAAAAAAAAAAGTAAGAATGTCATCACTCCATAAATTTCTAAAACTTCCCTTTGGGACCACTGGTTTAGATATCTGTCTGTCATATTGGGGGTTTTGAAGCTAATTTTTTAACACTTTTTCCATCTCCATTGGCAACTTATCCATCAAATAATGCAACAGAAATGTTTCTGCAGTTGTTTAAAACTATTTCCTGGTATATTTCTTGAATTTCAAAAATTTTACACCATATTTGAAAAATATTATGGTTTAGGGGTCAAAATCTATTTCTAAAGATTGTTTTTTATTTTATGAAACAGCAGGTAATAAGATGAAGGCACTATGAGACAAAAAAATGCAAATTTTGATGTTGCATTTAATGATAAACCAAAATCATATTTCAGAGTTACTGCATTTCATTTTATAATACAGTACTGTGCGAATTAGTTGGGACAAGCGAAGGAACGCTAAGTCCTTTCCGCTGCAGAGTCTAAACTGCTGCAAGTCTAAACTTGTTTGTAACCTGCTGCTGCAAGTCTAGAATTGTCTGTTGTGCTACTCTGCTGTTATTTACACTTCCACTTTAGTTGGAATTGATATTTCATAGGCTGAGGACGTGATTATGTAAGTAGTTCATAATTTTCATTGGAAACTTTTTTTGTTTAGTACATCATGGACATCACACCTCGTAAACGAGCTAAAATAATTGCTTTAGGCAAAAACACTTCACTTACTGCTGGCAGATAACAAAAGCAGTTGGCATCGGGAAATCCAGCGTTTCACGGATCATGAAGCTGCATAAGGAGACAGGGTTCGTGGACACGTCCTGTAAAGGACATTGTGGAAGAGAAAGAAAAACCATCCCTAGAGATGATAGTCTAATTCGAAGAATTAGTATCATAGACCCGAAGAAGACCAGTGGAGACATCAAAAGGGAGATTGCATCTCATGGGGTTAATACAGATGTTTCCACCGTATGTCGTCACCTTCTGGAGTGTGGCCGCCGGGTTCGACGCCCCTCCAAAAAGCAGCTTTTAACACCCACTATGAAGCAAAAAAGGCTATCCTTGGCAAAGAAACATCGAGACTGGATTGTGGAGAATTGGGAAAAAGTTATATTTTCCGATGAAACCCACTTTGAGGTGCATGGCTACAGGTCAAATTTCATCCGCTGCTCGCCTTGAGAACCTCTTTGATACGATCACATCCAGCAATCCCCCAAACACCCACCCAAGGTCATGTTTTGGGGATGTTTCACAGCTTCCAAGCCACATACGCTTCATCCCATTGAAGGAATGATGGACAGCAAAAAGTACGTAGGTGTTCTAGAGCCGAAAATCGTCCCAACACTGCAGAAGCTGTTTTCTAACAGTGATGGGGTATTTCAACAGGATCTGTCTCCATGCCACAATTCTAAGCTTGCTAAGAGCTTCTTTATCCAGCAACATTTGAAGGTATTGGAGTGGCCAGGAAATTCACCCGATCTAAACCCCATTGAAAATTTGTGCGCCATTATTAAAGTGTGCATATCTAAGATGGATTGCACAATGAAAACCAAAATGATAAAGTGTCATGAAAGTGTGGTACCATTACCCTCAAGTGAAGGAGATGTGTGGAAAGCTAGTGGCATCAATGGTTGAGAGGGTGAAAGAAGTAATTAAGTCTAAGTGGGGGTCATATTAACTATGTACACTATTAAACAAATGAATATTTTAGTTGTGTCTTTGTTACTGCATTTTCCTATTGTCCCAACTAATTTGCACAGTACTTATGTTCTGCTAGAGGGGTGTATATTGTCTCGATTGTTTACTGTTAATAATTTAATAGTGTTAACTATATTACTTGAAATATTTATATTATATGATTTTGAAATGTTATTAATGATTATAAGAAACCTTCAATATAGGGGAAACTTATATTGAATTTTTCGGGGCTACTGTTGGTTTGTTGAGCTGGGTTTATGTTGCTGCATTGTGTTTAAATTTAATATGTTTGCCAATTCTGTCCATAAATAATTTATCACATCCAGCTTTTCTACCTATTTTGTAAATGAAGTCTATTTCTTCTTTTAATGAGTATGAAGTTGAACAATATTTGTAAGCTCTAAGAAAATGTGTTAAATGCTGCTCTTTTATACTTTAGTGGGTGTGGAGAATTCACTCCCACTAAAGTATAAAAGAGATAGATTTGATGTATCTCTCTATAATAGAGATATTAAATTCATAATATAAGTAGGTTTTATATAAACAGTTGTAGGACCTTAGTTATGTTGATGTGATATTAGTATATCCAGGTACGGTAATATGCTCTGGTTCTCAGATTCATGGGTGAATTGGATGGATGGCATGATACTATTAAAGGTATCAATTAGAGTTTTTAATTCTTTGATGACATGATTCCAAAATAATAATATATCATTTATGTAACATAAGTATAAGGTAGGTTTTAACCAACATTTTTCTAATGCTTGTGTTTTGACGTATCTCATTGCAGCTTCAATCATCCCTTAATCTAGTTAACCCATTACCTAGAACCCTGCAGAAATTGTAAGAATTGAAGATTGACCCATTTTTACCCAAGAGTATAGCCAAAGGTTGCATAGCCCCCATGTATCCTGCTATATCTCAGATATTTGTTAAAATTAAAAATTCATAAGGAAAATCACTCTTTTAGACCATTAATTTCTAAAGAAGATCCCCACGTATAATTTAGAAGGGGACATATGATTTTTTAAAACCATGCTTTCCGCCTTATTATGATATTAACTCCTGTTATAATGCTGTTGAACTCATACAGCACACACCTATAACCGGTTGCACCATATTGCATTCACTTGATGTCATATAGCTGTATACTAAACACACTGGTGCTGGATGCAGCGATGAGACAAGTCATGATGGCTAGACATCACCAACCTAGCCCAAAAGTACTTTAGCTTACATGAGACCCTGGACCTCGCCATGTCCTCAACCTGGTTTATGTCCCAATGGGATCACCTCTCTCTGGTCTTGTGGCCAAAGATGTTATGTGATATATTAAAACATGAGCATTACAAAAATGTCCATTAAAACCTACCTACTATTTACATTACACAGATGATATATTTTTATTATTTTGGAATCATGTAATCAAAGAATTAAAAACTCTAATCAATACTTTAATAGTATGCCATTCATCTATCCAATTCACCAATGAAGCTGAGAACCAGGGCACATTACCATACCTGCCTTATTACAATTAATATTACAATATAATCAACCTATCATTAAACCAAATTATAAAAAAAAATTGCCTCATCACCCACTAAATATCAATTAAAAAAATCATGAAAAATATAATCTATTGACATAAAGAGAACCGTTGCAATACAGACATAACCCCCCCCCCCCACCACCACCACCACCACCACCATCACCACTGCAGCATTGAACATTCTCATGCAAAATTACCATGTCCCTGCCATAAGCCACCATCAGGGGATCACCTAATAAAAGTAGCTTGTACTTCACATCACACTGCATGATGCTAACAATCGCAATGTTTTCTATACATCAGCTGAAAGATGTAAAAATGAGTAGCAGGAATTTTAACGTTTTATAGCTTTTAAATATTTTTTAAAGTTTAAATATATTAAGTTAAACTTCAACTTTTAAATGCCTTTTAAATATCAATACTGTGTTAAAAAAAAACTTGCCTTCTCGATACTTACCATCAAATACAAACATTGATACTCACCAGCAACCTGTTAAACATTGAATATCCTGCAAATCAAAAGGACTGCCTTTCTCCACTAATGGCATGAACAATGGAACCTAGTGTCAAGTTTACCAGTGAAAGCCATTGGACAAGACGTTCTGGTGAACATCTGGCTTGAAAGGAGCATTGTCGGCAAGCCTACATTCAACTTCTGATATTTTGTCCAGGATATGCTGTGATAGAACATTCTCATCAGAACTGATATACGAGTATTATCAAGAACGTAAAGTTCAACATAATGCATCAGTAAAGGCAGCATATCGAACTTTACTAAGAGTAATGCTTTTAAGTATGAGTTGAAACTACTACATGTTGTAAACTATAATGATGTAAGTTAGATAAGCTGTATCCATGTCTATGCTTATGAGCAGGAAAGGGTATTTAAAATTTGTTTTAAACAGTGAAATTTATGATTAAATTTATTTAATTAATCTTCACTGTGTAATCAATTTAAGTTATAACAATATTTCTTCAATTGTAAAGCTTTTGGTTCTGGAAGCATTGTGTTTAACTACATGTTAAAAGAGTCAGTAGCTTAATTTAGAAAGTGGTTTGCAGTATAAACCAAGACGTCTGAGAAAACTACACTGTTGAAGTAACTTCAGTGGACAAAACTTAGATACATGTTTCTTTGGTATGACCATATTTTTTTTTTCACCTTTTGTTACTTTTTTCAGTTTTTTTTAGTTATTTTGGTTTTGTGAGAGTCAACAAGATGATCACATTTTACTCTTGAATGCAAAAATTGATACTTAGGGTATGGTGACTTGGTACCCATGGGTGGACAATGAGAGTGAAAACAAATGGACCATATTATAGTGTATACATCCTGTTTATATAACACACTTCAAAAACAATTACATTTTTTTACTTTTGAAGTAAAAAAAATGTGTTAAACTTTGGGAAAAGCTCTAATTATATAAAGCAAAAGCTGATTTTTGCCTTACATAAATGGTATCAAATTTATTTTTAAATTTAGCTTACTTTACAAAATTTAAACTTAAGCATATAAGATTTGGCAAGTGATTGCAATTTTTTTTTTCGAAAAGTCCATTCTTGTAATATTGGGACTCATTATAATGAACTTTTACTGTAGTGTATTATAATTTTGGCTCAGTAATTTATATATATTCTTGTATTTCTCAATTTTAAGAAATGAAAAATTTTAGGAAAAAACTAATTTGAAAAAACTTGTATAAAAATATTCATTTTCTCTGGTTTTGTAACTGATGAATAAAGGAAGGGGGTTATGTTAAATTATGGGTTTCATTCTCAGGCTGTTTTCTGTGCAAACAACTTGTGGTTAAGCTTGCAAGACATGCCAGGGATCAATTAATTGATCCTGAACATGTCTTGCATTTGTTCTTAGTTATGCCTGTTTAGCTATTAACCCTTTCTCTACCATACTGAGCCAAACTTGCAGGTAGCAGCAGGTGGTGAAGAGGAAGGAATAGCATTGATTGGACAAGTTGATTTGAAATCTCTGCTGTTTTGGGCTGGTTTGGTAATTAAAGGGTTAAAATGCTTGATTTATTAGAATGCTCTAAATGTAGTTAGTTTGCATCACTAATAGGTTATGGAATGAAACTGTTTGTGAACTGAGAGCAACTGATTTTTAAATTGTGAATATTTTTATGAAAATAAAGCTTTAGTTACATGTTAACATAAAGTAAAAAAAATTGATTTTTTTACTGTGAAATAAAATTTTCAGCTAAACCTGATGCACCCAAGCCAGCAAGACCGCCTCCACCACATTCTGCATCACCTCCTACTTCAGCTGCATCAGTACCACCATACCCTGTGGCTCCAGCACAAGCAACTGGGAATCCTCCTCAAATACCACCACCTTATCCTACGTATCCTGCATATCCTTACCCTTATCCACAAATGCCATCTGGCTACAATCCATATAACCAACCAGTAATGCCACCTTTCCCACCAGGTATTACCTTTTATCTTGTTTTAAATAAAGTTAGTACTACTAGTAGTTTGAAAGTACATTAATGAAGTTGGCAAATAATCATTATGTGAAGAGTGATGAAATGTTTAGTCACCATCTTTTCTGGAATCATGTTAAAAATTTTCATTAGTAAAAGCTCTTTTAAAAGTGGGAAATAATTGTACTTGTGAGGAGTAAGTTTTGAAATCAGTATATTAAAAATTGATTATTGTATAATGTATTCTGGCTTTTCAGGAAATGGTTACAGCACAATGCATGTGTTTTCGATAGGCTTACCCAGCTGATGAACATTAGTTTCTGCTGAACAGCTTTAAAGTTTCAAACACCTTTAGGCATATTCTTTTGGCTTATTCTGTAATCTAGAACATCTACAGAGAACTGATGTCCTAAAACTTGAAACCATATAAAGTAGAAAGTCCATAACCAGTGAAATACCACTAATGTGTAATCTAATATAAATATTTAGCATAGAGGGGCATCTCTGTCTTTTATGACAGATTAAAAGAGAAATATCAGGTAACCACAAACGTTTTTGCCATTTTCGGTACTCGGGGGAAAAAAGAAGAGTGGAATTCATATTAAAAGCAATTTTACTTAGCGAAGTAGTTTCCATTTGATTCAATTACTTTTTTTCATCTTGAAACTAGCTTATAAATACCCCTTCTATAGAAGTTCCTATTTTTGGAACAGTAGAAAGTTTTTATAGCAACCTGTACCTCTCTGTTGTTTTTATACTCTTGTTGATGCAGATTAATGTCAAGAGCCAGAAACAACTGTTAATCCTAAGGAAAGATACCCATGAATAGGTGGATGAAACAGTTTCCCATTCAAGGCATTCGATTGTCACCGTGGTCACTTTGGCAGTATGTAGATGGGCATTATCCTGAAAGAATAGTACTCCTTTATGATTGACAAGTGTTGCTTCCTTCTCTTTCAGTGCCTCATGAACACTTTCAAGCTATTGTGAATAGAGCTCATCAGTAATAGTTTGGCCAGGTTTCAGCAGCTCAAAACGAATAGTTCCACAAGCTGTTCACCATACACAAAGGAGCACCTTACATTGATGCAGTGGTAGCCTTGAAATTTGTGGAGAGGGTCAATGTTGCTTCCTTGAAGGATTCTTAACATAGAATAACAAAGCAAGATCTTGGCATATTTGACTGTTATCTTCTTCAGTGTCTACTTTCAAAGATTCCTTGTCAATCATTCCTGGTTCGAAATTTTTGGAACCAATTTCTGGATCTGTGTTCCTTTAGAGTAGAGGGTCTCAATGTGGGGTACGTGGTCAAATTTTTTGCCATGAAGGCTCAAAAGTCACTAGATATATATGTATGTTTTATTTTATTCCCATTGTTATACTATAACTATAGTTTTATCTATCTATACAAGGGGTACACCAGTTACATACAGATTTCCAGGGGTACGTGAAACTTAAAAGGTTGAGAACCACTGCTTTAGAGTATCCTGTCCAAATACAAGACATATTCTTTTAGTGGCTTCTGCAGTGTTACCGAGTGTAAACTCATAAACAACATCTGATGATTTTCAATGACACTTCCATTTCAATATTACTTAAAAGGTTGAGAACCACTGCTTTAGAGTATCCTGTCCAAATACAAGACATATTCTTTTAGTGGCTTCTGCAGTGTTACCGAGTGTAAACTCATAAACAACATCTGATGATTTTCAATGACACTTCCATTTCAATATTTTATTGGGTTTACTACTTGGATGATATTACTATGTAAATATGATGCATTGCAATTTTAAGATGTAAGTAGTTGTTCTGACAGAGCATTGTCATTTATCAACTATTTCTTTAACTAAATAATGTTGATTATGTAATATGACACATAACTGGCAAGAACTTGTGTGGTTACCTGATACATTTTTTAGTAGGAGGAATCAGAAACATTTACATCTAACACTTCAAACAAGTACAGAATACACATATACATTATGTAGCAGCCACAAGTTAATAAGTTCAGTCAAATTGTGTAATTTTGTTCTAGAAAGACATTTACAAATGATATTGTCCTAAACAATTAACTCTTTTGGAAATTAAAGGCCATAATAAAATCCTGTTTGATATTGACAATCCATCTCATTTTAAATCAGTCCCTGTTCACAACCTGAGTAACAGAAGTCATTTCTATTTGTTAATGTTTTCTTGCATGTGGGCAACACACACACAGAATGAATGGTATTTCATTCTAAACAAAATGCTACTCAAAGGAGTTTTGATGAGCCTGTTAACTGTTCACAAAATCAAACCATCCATGATGCATCACAAGCACATAGAACAGTGTTAATCAATAGTTTTCTGCTTTTACAATCTGAAGTTACCACAACATTCCTAAACATGGTCCCCTTGGTGCAATAAAATATTTAAGAAAAAATCTTTTTTTTTTTTAAATAAAATTTTTAAACTTTGTTCATGATGAGGGGACCACCCTATGAAGGTTCTGCTGGCTGGGTACCTTCACAGGGCTCAGCCAGCAGAATGCTTGCCCACATGTTTGCCATACGTGGATACCCGTGTCCCTGGAAAGGAGGATCCTGGTAGTTGCTCAGGGGGTCCCCTTTGGCTGTTTAGCCATTGGTAGCTTGTCTGTCGTGGGGCTGGGCAACGATTTCTGGGGTCACTGCTATACACTGCTTTGGCCTCTGCTTCAGGTAAACAGGAGGTCCTGTGGTGGCCCTCTCAGGATCTGGACCTGCTAGGGTCAACTGTGCGCTAGGTGAGTGCCTTGCCCACATCTGGACAACCGTTTGCAAGTTTCCCATTTACTAATTCCATGGTTTTCTTTTGTGAGGCCAGTTCCTTTCTCACACTTTTTTTCTTATTTTTGTGAGGACTCGAATTTCTCACATTTCTCTTTTCCTTTTCATTAGTTGTGAGAGCTTGGCTCACTTGCTGTGTGGGTATGGTGCCCGGGGCAGCCCTGGCACCTGATTGGGCATCCCCTTGTTGGACTCCTTGGTGGATGGGGACAATGGGCACTGAAAACCCTAAAACAAATCACGAATTTCGATAAAGGAAATTAATTGGCCAATGCCACCAAGAAGGCTCACCATTACTTCCTATCTTCCGTATCTTTGCCATCGTCTTCTTTTGGGTCTCTGTCCCCAAAATTCCTTGTCCTCCACTCTACGGGTGATCAGGTGATTAGGGATGTGTCCCCATTTTTTTATCAGTAAGGGATTGAAAGGTCTTACCTTGATGGAAGAGAACTGAAATTGGTCAAATGCCTAAGATCTAGTGACTTGCAGGTGGAAACTGCATGCTCGAAATATTCTGAGCTACTCTTGAAGGTCAGTGATTGGTGGGGCGGCAGTCACCATCACTCCCAATCTCCATTAATACCTCCCAGGGGATGATCTCCGAGTGGGGCCTCCTAAAGGTTTCTGAGGAGGAAATCCTCTCTGAGCTTTCATCTTAGGGAGTGACAGCAGTCTATCAAGTTTCACAATGCCATGATGGAAAGTTAGTACTTACAGCAGGGTACTTATGCTGCGAGGTATGGCCACATATACCAAATCCTTTGTGTTGTTTTCAATGACAGAGGTATGGTCATGTCCGCACAGCTTGCCGGGACAATGCCAGGACAGAAATGGTCCAGCTCGCAGGGGTGTTGTCATCCTTGTGAGCAACCATTCTCCATTCCAGGTTGTACCCCTCACCACCAACCTAGAGGCAGTTGCCATCTGCCTCTTTGTGGGATATTTGTTGACTGTTCTGTCTACCTACCACCCAGAAGCATCATTTCCCAGAATGACCTTGATGACCTCGTCTTGCAGCTGCTGTACCCCTTCCTCATCATGGGGGACTTCAACGGACACAGTCCACTCTGGAGTAGTGCTGACAGCAGTGGGAGGGGTGGGGTCATGGAGCAGTGACTCCTGAATTCGTCGCTCTTCCTGTTGAACACCAGTGTCAGTACATACTTCCACTCCCCAATCTGCACATTCACAGCCATTAATCTGACCATCTGCACCTTCTCGATCCACTCTCTACATGGAAGGTCAAGGACAATCCATATGGAAGTGATCACCTTCCTGTGGTGTGCACTATCTCCCATGGGGAACCCTTGCAGATCTTCACATGTATCCTGGTGGAAGCTTGATTGGGCTGACTGGAGTGGCTTCAAGCTTTTGTCTGAGCTTGATGAGCACTCTGTCAGCCAGGAGCCAATCAATGTTGCAGTGGCAGAGATGACGAACTGCATCGTCCATGCAGCTGCTTCGACTATTCCTCAGACCTCGACTCAGTTGCAGTTTCCTAAACTGTGGTGGAATCCCGACTGCACCACAGCTTGTAAGGCTCAGAACAAAGCTTGGGGAATGTTTTGGAGATATCAGACATCCCCCAACCTTGAGGCTTTCAAATGCACCAGGTTGAAAGCCTGTTTCATCCAGCACCAAAGCCATAAGGAATCTTGGATCAAATATACATCTTTTGTCACCTGCATTACAATTCCTAAGGTCATGTGGGATGTATTTTGGAAGATGGGTGTGGTACACATTCCACTCTTTATCGATCCAGGAGCAGAATGGATAGGCAATTGCCGACACTCTGGGAGAATTGTTCTCTTCCATCTATTCATTATCTTTCTGCTCCCCTGAGTTTCTGGCCCCGAAGAGCAAGGCTGAATGCTCTTCACTGTCTTTCCAATCAAATGGACTGTAGCCTTACAACAGGCCATTCACAGTGAAGGAGCTTCACTTGCTCTGCACATGTCTCGTGCATCTGCCACTGGGTCAGACAATGTTTGTTATGCCATCCTCCAATATCTCTCACTATCGAGTAAGGATCGACTGCTCCAACTCTTCAACTGCATTTTCATCAAGGGGCGGGGGTGGCTCAGTCGGTAGCGCGCCAGGCTCGTAATTTGTAGTTCCCAGGTTCGAGTCCCAGCTGGGTCAGCGTTGAGATTTATCTCCGCAAAATTCCCCGCCCTGCCCACGGTCAGTAGGGGACACCGATGGGCTTGGCAAGGCCGCCGTCCGTCGGATGGGACGTTAAGCCGTGGCCCCGTGTGCGGGAGAGCCATACCCTGTGCACGTTAAAGAACACGCTGGATGGCCTTGACAGGAGGCTACCATCTGTCTCCCAACAGCTGTTTCAGTGGGTCCCCTCCCCCAACATTCTCTGAGCCATCGGGGTCCATGTGACCTGGCCATTTAGCCCATGGTGTGCAAAAAAGTGCCGCTCAGAGGTAAAACAACCCAACCCAACCCATTTTCATCAAGGAGTAGTTTCGATAAAATAAATTGAAATTTGTTCACTTTCTTTCCTTGGCCTTCTTTCCAATATGGCTTTCATAGGCATCGGTCTACTTTAGAATACCTGATCCGCCTCGAATCGGCGATCATAGGCAACGGTCTACTTTAGAATACCTGATCCGCCTTGAATTGGCGATTGGGAATTCATTTATATGTTGAGAGCACTTGGTGTCAATTTTCTTTAACATTGAAAAAGCATATGACATGGTGTGGAGATTTGACTTCTTCGTGACCTCCATAGCTTCAGCTTGAGAGTTCACATGCCAATCTTCATCGCAAATTTTTTATCTTCCTATTCTTTTCTTTTCCCTGTCACCAACATCCTATCGCAACCTTTTCCCCAAGACCAGGGGGTGCCACAAGGCTGCATATTGAGTGTTATGCTCTTCTCTGTCAATATCAATTCCATTACATGACCACTTCCTCCAAGTGTAGGCAATACCCTTTATGTTGATGACTTTAGCATCATTTGTTCATCAAGGCTCATTAATGACAACTGCAAACTGCCCTGAACAATCTCACAGTTTGGGCAACAGCCAATGGGTTTTAGTTCTCCCCACAGCAGACCGCTTGCCTGCACTTTTGCCGCAAGTGTATTCTTTATCTGGACTCCGAGCTGCAGCTCGGAGGTAACATCATTCCAGTTGTGGTGTAGACCAAATTTCTCTGTCTCATCTTCGATCAGAAATTTACCTTTTTACCACACATCTGACATCTCAAGTCCAAATGGATGCAGGCATTGAACATCCTCAAGGTCCTCCCCTCTCGTGGGGGGGGGGGGGACTGATGTACTTTTTTCCATCTCTACCGTGCACTTGTCCAGTTGAAACTGGACTATGGATCTGAGGTGTACAACTTGCCTGGAATTTGGTGGTGAAAGTGCTGGACCCTCCATATCATCAGCCCCTCCATGTTTGCACGGAGGCTTTCCACATTTCACCAGTCCATAGTCTTTGCATTGAGACTGATGAACCATCTTTATTCACCATCAACAGTTGTCCCTGCAGTATGCAGCAAAATTATGATCTCTGCCAGGCCATCACACTTGGGACTGCATCGTCCCTGGTGATTTTTCCAGAATCGATCGACTGCCATCGTCCTTCCATTTGCATGTCCAAGGTTACCTGCGAGACATTAACATCAGTCTCGATAGCATCTCACAGTTGACATCTGAGCCACTTCCACTGTGGCTTACCGTTTCCCTTTCCTGTGATTTTTCCCTTTGCAGGATGGGGGAAAACTTTACAACTAACTGTATGCATCGGCAACTCTTTGCCAGCCATCGTGCTGTGAAGATAGGCAGCACCTGGACTTTTTGCCTGTCTTCACAGATGGCTCAAAGTCTGGCACATGTAGGATCGGCCATGGTCTGCTGTGATGTAATCATTGCAGACCAGATCCCACATAAGTGTTCTGTCTTCACTAAAGAGTTGCATCTATCAGCATTGCTTTGGACTACACAGCAGCTAAATGTCATTGTCGGTGTGTCCTCTACACTGACTCACTTAGCTCACTACAGGCTTTGATCTTGGTGAGGCATCGGCCTCACCCTGTTCTCTCCAAGATCCCCCAACAGCTACATCGTCTGACAGCCACAACAACCATCCTTTTCTGTTGGATGCCAGGTCATGTCATCAGGGGCAATGACTTGACAGATGCTGCAACTTTAAACTTCTTTATTTTATTTTACCTTTCATGATTTTACGTCCAAGGCCCTTACCTGATGACTCCTTTTTACCTATTGTCCTTGCATTTTTACGTTATTCTGGTTATTTTAACAGATTGTAATTTTATGGTTTTGTCATTTTTACACTATACAACCTGGGTCTTTTATTCCTGGGTTGGTTTTACCATTTGTATCTTTATATTTATTGTTTTACACTGTAACACTCCAAAAGTATTTTAAACTTCTTCTCTTTGGACCTTTTGACTGATCCAAATTAAATTAAACTTCCAGATAGTATCGGGCATTTAATCTTGCCAAATAAAGTTAAATGAGAGTTTGCCATATAATAATAATAAAATATAAATAAGTATATGGGCATTACTTATTGAATAAGAAATCAAAGGATTGTCAAATTATTAAAGTTAAATCTTAATAAAAATCAGTTATTGTTGCTCAAAAGAAAAAATAGCAAAGTCAAAATATTTCATATGACAAAGTTTATTTCCAAAAAATTCAAGACTCGTCATATAAACTGATGAATATAAAGCTGAGCACCTAAAAGCTCCATTTCTACTAACATCCTACCTCCTATCTCATTGCTATTTCATTTCTGACATTGTGACCTAGTGTCACTTAGTATACATGTGGCATGCAGCTGACGTGTGTGTTGCATGCTGGGAAAAACATTTGCATAAATTTACAATCATGCACTAACTATGACGCAAGAGGGAGAATGTCCTTACGTGCACATTAGCAACTGCCAATCAAAAATTGAAGTTGCACATGAGCATATAATATTTTCATGGTATGCAATGTTTTTTGCTGCTGATACATTTTAGGCTAAAAAAGAAGTGATTGATATGAAATTTCTCTAACAGTTACATATTAACTGAAGTTTTCCTATGAATTTAGGAACATGATACAACTGTAACCAAAATTCTCCCAGTTCCTGAACAAGGTGCACATTAGTTATAGAACTGATGGAAAGAAAATATCAGTTTCCAAAATCCATAAAGATTCTCAATGCTAATGTGATCCCGAACACTAATTCCTGCTTTGTGCTGTACTGTCAGTTGTCGCAAATAAACATACACATATTTTAAATCCTAGGGTATGCTAATATTTTTACTTCTAATTAATGTATTTGAAGATTTACATTCATTAAAATAAGATTTCATACAAATCAGAATAGAAATAGTATTTTTTCAAGATACAAACATTATCAGATACAGATAACAATCAGTATCACTATAGAAAGCAAATCAAAGGTAATCAACAACAAAAGTATAGTATTATCAATCCTTTGACTTAATAGCGTTTTTAGGATGTCAAATTGAATTGCTTAAAACTATATCATTAGTGGAATTGGAACATAATCTCAGCAGTCATTGCCAAATTTTATAAACTTCAATGTTGGAAGTGGCAAAAATATGCTTGAATTTGAAGTTAAAAGCACTTAATGTTCTTTAATATTGCGAGGTAAAGTGTTGAAAATCTTCAGTCCCGTTTTTTTAACTTTAGGAAAACTGCATCAAGCTAGTCTGATGGGAGGCAAAATTTATTCTACCCATTTAGTGTGGATTGATAATACTAAATATGTTTGATTTAAGTAAATCCTTTTTTTTTCTAACAAAAGGTTTTGTACTTACAGGCACAGGTTATCAAGGTCAGCAGCCATATTGTCAGTATCCTACTTATCCAGGTGCATCAAATTATCCTTACCCCCAACAACAGTACCATCAGTGGCAGCAGTGATTTGTTATTGGAGTTGAATCATAAGCTACAAAAAAAATAATACAGTTTAATGTTAAACTCTTGTAATAAAATTTGTATGTAAAGCTATTCCTCATTAAACTTGCAGAATATGGAGTTGGGACCATATATATTTCGATAGATAAAGAAAGCTTTAAATTTCTATTTTCAACTCCTAATTTAATCTAAGAATGATAATTGCTATCAGTTGTAATTACTGATATCTGAAATATGTGTAAGTGCTTGAGGTAACCACAATTCACAATTTAGAAATGTTAATTTGTTTTAGCTTTATTTTTTTGAAATGTGTTTTTGGTAGTATTTGTATATGTTACAAAATTATAATGTTCTTTTAAGATGCTAAATAAATATTGAATGCATTTTGAAGTGTGCTTGTTGAAAGGCAGACTATTGTCAAATATTTAATTTTACATTCTAGGCAATTTACTTCCGGAGGTGCCATGTAAATTAAACTGTATAAGCTTTAACTGATAACTTAATTCTCTGGCACATTCGTGTACAGCAAATATAACAATGCTTTCTGATAAATGTTTCATCTCTCTGACTCAACTATAGTAAATATGTAATAGGCTTTTATAATGTACAATATTTTCATTCGAAATATTTATAAGGTAAATAGAAATCTGTTAGAGGCATGAAAATTGTATACTTTATTTTATGGTCTTAAAGAATAGTAAGTAATATGCATCTTGTTTACAACCATTGATTTAATCATTTCCATCCTTTGTTTAATTTAAAAGAATATATGGTAATCCCCTCCCTGCTGTAATATTGTGAATATCTGTAGCAGAGATAAAATTTACTGTGTGAAAGCAAGTGATATATTTATAAGCAGTTCAATTTTGAAGTTTCAATATTCGTTTTTAATCTTCTGATTATTTTGTACTAGATTTTTCTTGTGTGCTACCTGTATATTTAATTTGAGCATTTTCTAAGTCTTCAGGATATAATTGCAAAATTAGCTAGGTTTAGGTTCCTACAGCATATTTACCAAGGGAATGACAGTAAGAGAGGGTAGCAATGTTACCAATATCGTCTTCATTCCTGTATTAGAGGCCAGTAAGCTAAATGGATTATACATTTTAGGTTTTTTGCTGTGGAAGGGGAGGGATGTGGGTATATTTGCCTTCATTTCCTTATTCATTGATCTTATTACAATCTAATTACTGATTGAAAGTAAACTATTGATTGTGACTGATTAGAGAATGCCATTTGTTGAAAAATTTGGGACAGCATTACCAAAAGAGGAATGATCAGAGGTAGAGGACATATTACTATTGATAGTTACCGTTGGTGTAGTAGACATTATTGCATATTAGAAATGTAATTCATTATCCAGTTTTACATTGCTTTTGAATTGATAATCGGATGCAAAATTTATCTGAATGAAGATTAAACCCTTGTTTATATAAAGAATGGAAAGGTACATATAAAAATGTACTTGTTTCCAAATGATTGCAAAATATTTTGATTCCCTTTTCATTCTTTGATAGTAATACAAAAATCATATATAACAAGAGAGGGGATGTTAATTCTTATTCCTTTCTGCATACCATAAGTTATCAATATAAAAGAAAAGATTTAAGGCAGATATTTGCCAAAAATAGTTGCATCCTTTTTCTGAAATACGTGAATTAGTACATTAGCTGCATTCTCTCAAAGAAGCTATTAAAGGTGATTGTGCATGATCATCCAATATTAAATTCTGAGTATTGATCTTAGCAACACCCAGTATATTTGAAACAATTGAATTTAAATAAAAAAGGAAATTTAGATAAAAATAAACTGAAAGAGCAGAAGTGAGGAATATTTTATCAAATACCTATTAGTGAAAGGGTTTCTATCTGTACACTTGCAATGGTAATTGAAGCACACTGTTTCCAAATATTCAGTTTGCAGATTTTAATTATGTATTTTTGTAGGTAAAAAAGTTGACCTCTTGAGTCACTGTGCTAAATTTTGAACATGGTACAAAAATCGTTTATCAAATGTGTAGTTATGATATTTAATACTGTCTGAAGTCTGTTATTTTTAGCATTATAATGCGGTTTTGAATATATTAAGGGTAAAACAAGTGTATATATTGCAGTCTTCTTCAATGCAATTGAAAATAAATTGAAAATAAACGCATTATTCACAAGATCTATCGCCCTTTACAATTACTGTAATTCTGAAACATTTGTAAAGTTGCTGAATATTAATGAAGTAGTTCAACTCTAGAAATGCACTTTTATGCATACGTAATGCACACATGTACCATTTTCAGAAATGAGCATCTGTATCCGAGTGTTTGAAGTAGTTGATTTGAAGATTTGTTGAGGCTGCTGGTCAGTGCAAGAGCTCAGTTAGCAAATGTTGCTTTCGAGTAGTGAAAGGAAATTGAACAGTAAATTGCTTTAAACAGTTATCAGTGCCTGCTGCAATAGAATTTCTAATGCATATTGAAAATATTTAAAACAGCATTGTAAATTTTTCGTGTATATGAGAATTGTTATCGAATAAAGTAATTTGAAAGAGAAAGTGAGCCCAATTTCTTTTTCCTAAATACTGGGAAAGTTATATTTTTGTAATAAGTGGTATATTATTCAATCGTGGACTGCAGTCATCAACAATTAGCAGCTTCTCGTAAGAGGGTACTAGGGTGACTGTACATACGTCCCTCACCCTAGGAATCGCCTACCCTATGTCGTACGGCGGTACATACGTCCCGCCAAAGGCAGATTGGGAGCAAAAAACTGCCAGGGGGAAATATATGAAAATCGGCCCACACGGCCAAGATAGATTTTAAACGAATTTTCCCACCAGGCGAAAAGTACTCTAGGACGCCCCGAGAAAACCCCCATTTTAAGTTGGTTTCCAAAAAGAGCGGCAACAAAATATCCTGAAGTTGTCCATAAAACCTATCCTCATCGGCATCGTCAGTGGGGGCATAACAGCAGATAGCATTCAAGTCTTTAATGCTTGTCTGAAATTTTGCTGCAAGAAACGTTTCATTAATGCACTCGTATCCTTGAGGAGCATCACTAGCGTGCTGCTGAAAAGCAGACCTATGCCTTGGAGATGCTTATCTTCCCACCCTGAAGAGAGAAATTTAAGATTATTTCTACGAATCTGACCTTTATCAGTCCATCTGGTCTCTTGCAAGCTGAGAATATCTAAAGTATAACGGTGGAATTTTTGTGTGTGGGCTTCAAAAGAATAAGCTCTGTGCAGAGTCCTCACATTCCAACCACCTATAGAGAGAAAATGGTTAATGGGATGTTTAAAGAAACTGTTTATTGAGAAAGGGAATGCCAATAATATCGAACAGCGCCCTAATCGAAGGCATGGGGCAAAAACCCGTTCCCCCACCTCTAATGTAGGATTTGACGATGCCCATAGAAGCAAGAGTTTGTGCCTGCGATGACCTCTGTTCAGGATTATCCGCCAGCTGATAATCCTGTGAAACTATTCACTTGGGGCTGTCAACCCACAAGCAAACAGCACAGCGGAAGATTTTCCCTCCACATAACTACCGTGCAATAAATGCAGGATCCATAATCAAGCTCAGAGCCTTGTTCCAGTCAAGTGTATATAGTCAGCACCAGGACCCTGTATGGTTGACCACTCCTCGGCAGGGTAGAAAAAAGAAAAGTAACCATAGTTACCCAGATCAGTAGGCCACACTTATCTGGCAGCCCTCCGCTTCCGTTCACTTCCACAAAAGAGTATCTCTTGAAAGGTACTAACGGCCTACAGCACGAGAAGGTTGGTCGGATATTAGGTACTAGACCTGACCGGTTCTGTGTACCATCACAGGGAATTGGTGCATTGCTCTCCTTCCACTGACTACCCAGCTACCATTTACAAGCCTATTTAGATAAGGCAATATCTCGCCAAGAATTATTCGCACCAATCTAGAGCAATGAATCAAAACAAGTGCAACGACTAGTTCTTGTTCATATAAATTACGAGCACATGATGCTGTCACCAGTGACTCGGGTGTTGCAACTTGCACTTTCCACTTCCAATAATCTACATTTTCACCACATCAAGCGTTAAATCATTTCTAATTTTCTCTGTTATAAATGTTATGTAACACACACATACAAAAGAAGAAAATATAAGAAAAAAAAATACAAATATTCGCTATATAAAATAACAGAAAGGGGTATTAATATTTCATTGTTTTCCTCTTAGTATATTATCGTAGGACAACATGGGAGCAATAACTCCCCCAGGGGTAATTCTCTCTCTATATCGAAAGTTATTGAACTAGTGCTAATTTTAAGGGAAAAAAATGACTTTCAGTTTTGCAATCATCCGCTGTTCTTAATAATAATATATTTCGTCGACCAGTTCATCGAAACCTTTCTAGAAATGATAATCTACATAGTCTAGGATGTCTACAACAACTGAGCTGCCTTCTATTGTGGTCGTGATGCTTCAGGTTACCTTGGTAACATGCTTAATGTGATGTAGCAGTCATGTGATAGAGTGAAGGTCGTACTGCAGCGCAACTGGATTAAAATCGCATGATATCTACATAAATAAGACGATTAGATGAACGATTCTTGCTGTTATCTTAAAAACATGTTTCCCGTGATGGAGCAGTCGCCACAGTGGCGTATCGAAATTATTCTTCGGTAGTTTTCAATTACAGCTGTGTATTGCAAAACTATGTAAGAATATGCTGGTTAAGATCTCCTAAATATTCATATTTTACGCCGAATACAGCTAATAAAATTCATTTTTGTTATTTGCTCATTTTCTTTTCATCCGAGTATAGCATGCTTACTCTACAATTGTAAGCTCTCTATCTTGCTTTAATTAAAATAGCGTCTCTCATATCATCGTCAGTAAATGATTTTTTTGAAAGTCGTTTAGCTCTATGTAAACTTTGATTTCACAGAAACATTTTTTCCCCGAGATTCTCCAGAACCTCCTTTCATCCGAGTACAGTATAATGTGGTCGCCACCATCACCGCAATCGAATTCTGTTGTGTGCTTGGACATTTCAGAGGGGGCGGGGGTGGCTCAGTCGGTAGCGCACTAGGCTCGTAATCTGTAGTTCCCAGGTTCAAGTCCCAGCTGGGTCAGCGTTTAGATTTATCTCCGCAAAATTCACCTCCCTGCCCACGGTCAGTAGGGGACACCGATGGGCTTGGAAAGGCCACCGTTCGTCAGATGGGACGTTAAGCCGTGGTCCCGTGTGCAGGAGACCCATACCCTGTGCACGTTAAAGAACACGCTGGATGGCCTTGACGGGAGGCTACCATCTGTCTCCCAACAGCTGTTCCAGTGGGTCTCCTCTCCCAACCTTCTCTGAGCCTTCGGGGTCCATGTGACCTGGCCATTTAGCCCATGGTGTGCAAAAAAGTGCCGCTCAGAGGTAAAACAACCCAACCCTTGGACATTTCAGGAATAATCGCATGATAACAGAGTTACCAACACCCATAAGAATTAACATGAATTTCTGTAGATGTCCGTAGAAACTTTTAGATGTTCGCAAAAATTATGAGTATTTGACGCGAAAAATGTTTCGCATTTCCACAACTTTAATACGGTGCAGTTTTGCAATCGTGCACAAAACTGCTTTATTATCGACTTTTGCAGTTTGAATTTGATGGATTGTTGGTTTTTTGTTGTTTTATGGCACATCAGTAACTACAGCTGTAATTAGCCAAGCCATATATGTATATAAAATGTTTTGAAGAACCCATAACTTAAAGGAAAAATGCAAAATCAACAACAGAAAAAAACAAGTGTATAAAAGCAAGTGTCAAGAATGGTACAAATCAGAAGCTGATCAATGTGTGAAAAGGAATGCTCATGCTCTTTGTGGTTGAACACCAGATAGGTAATGTGCACTCTGCTATAAAAATGGTACATTCGGGTGAGATCTGGTTTCCTATGATGACGTCACAGACCATAATCGACCCCATCGAACTGCACAGTTTCGAGCCATCAGAGATGACAGACAAGTAGTCCGAGGGCGCAGTACGGTAGCAAATAGTTTCTGTTAAAAGCAGTAGAAAGCAATAAGTAAGGGAGTCTAAGCATCCCTAGTCCTGTAAATAAAAAAAAGTCTCGGGAAGGGAATTTAAAGTTAATTTTTATTGAAACAAACATTTACTGTGTACATATTTGACTTTTAAACATAGCTATCAATATATAATATCAAAGAGATATATTGTAAAATTGTATTAAAAATTATCTACCCTATATAAAATTATGTTTCCTCGATATGTGCATTAAGAGATTTCTCTCCTATTTTTTACTTTCTTTCACATACGAATACTTTACCGAATAATTATATTTATATTTATTCTAAAGGATCCAGTGTTTAATATCATACTAAGTAAATTTTTAATATTGTCAATTGTAAATTACATTGATTCAGGTTGTATTCATCAAAAGTTTGAAGAAATAAATTTAAATATAAACTCGTTCGTCACATCTTTCAAGGTCGGATAGTAGTTTATGAATTGGAATGTTACGCAGATGTGGAATAGTGATGAAACGTGAAAGATATTCCTAGATGAGATTAAGATAATAGGATTTAAGGTTCAGTAGATTTTATTATCAAATATTAGTCAACATTACTTCTAAGAATGGTGTGGGAATATTACATAATTTCGCACTTTCCTAAAAATTTCAAAACCCCAGATTTTAAATTTTTAGGGAAAAAACTCCTTGTATTAAGAGTGTATACTGGCTCACTTGGTTTCATTGTAATAAACTAATAATGAAAGTTTTTATGGTAACGGAACTGTTGTACTGAATTCGAAATAAACAATGGCTGCTGCATTCACCAGATTAGCTCTGTGAGGATAGCTCGAGAGAAACTGCAGGAAAGGAAGTTACAAGACAAAAGGAATTGAAAGTTCAGCGAAGAAATTGAAATTTCAGGAAAGGATTGGAGTTTGTGTGTGTACCGACTAAAGCACCTGATTGGTGATATTTATTAGAAATATAAAGTGAGTGAATAGTAGTAGCGGAAGCATACAAAATTAGAATTGGAAATTATAAATTTTAAATGAAAATATGCATTAATTTTTCATCTGAGTAATTGCTTGTGAAAGAAAAAAATGATAAAAAAATGATATTTCTGCAGAACTAGTAATAAAAACATTAATAATTCACATACTAAAATAAACTAAAAAATAAATACCCCCTCAAGCAGCTGCTTGCCACAGAGGTCTGACAGGAGCCTGTCAGTTTATATGCCAGAGTAGGTCTGAGAGGATGGCAGGACCTCAGCAGAAAAACAACACTTACATCCATGCCTTACCCGGGGCTCGAACCCAGGTCCCTTAAATCAGTAGCCAAGCGTGCTAACCACTCGGCCATGGGACGGCATTCACATACTGCAAACACATAATTAATAATTTATAAAATTAACATAATCCATTCTGACAAAAATTAATACAAAGCAAATTTTTCATATTTTTTCATATTTCAAAATGAAGCTCAATTTTACTGTTATCTAATAGCCATAGCTTAATGTTTTTATTACAGAATGTCTCACGTTCAATTGACTTGGGAACGAGATCTTTGCTGCCGAAAAACAAATTATTTCCTATTGCAGTTTTTCGGGTAAAAAACACGGAATCATTTGGAAGAATAAGAGCTTTCAGAATCATGTGAAAGTGGATATAAGAAAGGTAAACCATGATGAAGCTGTTAGAAAAGGAAATATATTCCATTTTAGAAATAGTTGTGTCTAGTTCATTCAAACGTTATTTTGTTAATGATTTGTCAGTAAGGTTTAGTATAGAGATAATGATTGAGTTTTTTTTTACCAATGAAGGCTTCTGTTTAAGCATAAAACAAAAACGAAATAGGAAAGTCTCAAGTGCCAAAAAGACGGAGAAGTGTGGAAAAGATCCGGTGGAGAGCTATGAAGAGACAAATGGAATCCTCCCATTAAGAATATCCATCATATTCTTTTTATGCATTTTGCATTATTATGACCCTCTCACACATGGATTAATCAATCAAAATGACTCTCTCAATGATGACCCTCTCACACATGGACACATTGTGTACTATAAACTAAAAGAAGCCAAAATCTTGAACAACCATTTAAAAACAAAAATATATTTGTGAACTGCCGATTTCCTGTTTTCACAAAATCCTATTTTTTAAATAACTTGAATGTTATCATTTAATGTTTACCTAATTTGTAACAAATTTGTGTTAAGAGCACAATTTCCGTCAATTCCTAAACTGCTATTCCAATAAAAAGGAGAAAAAAACAAATATGAGATCCTTAAGCTGATAACTGAAGTGAAAGCCTGTATGACAACCAAATAGCGAATTGAGAACTGAAATTGTCTATCAAAACAATAAGATTGGTGTTAAATTGGCTAACGTAAATGACAAAAATGAGATCTAAAATTATTAACCAAAACGAAACGACTTTGAAAATTGGTATAAGGGTCTAGGCAATAGCTGAAAGTAATTATGAACGCTGGCTTAAATAAGCAGTGCAGGCAAAACCTTAAATTGATAGCGTATAAATACAAACTTTAGTCGGAAATTGATACGTAAAATTTGATATTTATGACATGAAATCTCATGTAATATCAAGTGTAATCTAATAGATTATGCCTAACTATAAGAGTGAAATTTTTGTAATTAAGAGTGAATTAGTGATATATTCAGCAGAGGTAAAACACTTATTTAATGACAAAGATAGTTATAGTTAATCAACTGCAAATAATTCCTGATTAATTACAATTCGGCTAAATTAGTTTAAAACAAATTATCTTAAATTTGACCGGAAGATTATTTAATTAATAGATATAATATTTTATTGCCTTATCCTTTGCGCTTACCTTTATAGATCTTTAAAAGAACATGTAGATCAATGAATTATTAAATTTAAATTTTCATTATAATGATATAACCATGCCTATTTTTATATAACCGTCATACACGATATACTACCAATAGCGAAATATATGTATTTTTATCAAATATTGCTTTCGACATAAGAAGAAATAAAACAGAAGATTGGTACTCTGAAAATGTTTCTGTAAACACAAGAAATAAATTAGTTCCCTAAAATATATCGAGACATCCGTAAAGTGAGTTCTTTAGCCTGCTTTGGAATGTTCATATTCTCTATTCTAAATACGGTTCGGCAATTGGATTCATCATGCACTAGAGCGATGTCGATATTCTAAGAAATAAAATTCTTACCAATGATAATCCACGTGTCACATTTCTAAAAGTTTAAAACTCTAAAATTCCTACAGTTTCTTCGAGGTCACAGTAAATTCCTCTAAAGGTAGTTGACTATTTCCAACTCGGATATCTCGACAATAGTTGACATAGTTTCTTCCTTTTTCCTCCACGTTAATGTTGCAAATGAATTTGCATGGTGCTTCAGAAGAAAAAATATACATATCAATTTTTGTCCTTTACAAACACAATCATGATGCTAACGTAAACTGAGACAGTTGAGCTGCATACAGTCAGAAACCACACAACAGCTGCACTTAGAGTGGCTCTATGCAAATGGGTGTTGGATTATGTTCTACGAAGCTGTGTTTGTTGAAGTCTTAAAGAAATTTGAGTAAACAGTTGTAATTTCATCACACAATGCACAATTATCAGAGACAACAATCGTTGAGATCCATTATGACATCATACAGGACAGAGATCTGTACTACAACTGAAAGTGCTAACATCCGTTCTGTCAGTAAGCTCCTTGATATTTCTCTTCTCTGTTGAGTGAAAAACAGTTCACAGCATCGTGAGAATATTCCCTTACCTACTCTCTCAGGCTATAGAGCAGAGTGAGCTGAAACAAAGATATCCTACTGATAGAAGAGGTACATTTTTGTCGGACTTGGGATATGGTGTCAATATAAGCAATTCCACGTTGTGGGTCGAGAGACATCTTATGTGTTGTCTTTCTGCTGAGGTTTCGCCTACAGTGGATTAAACTGACAGGCTCCTGTAAAACCTCTGTCGCAAGAAGCTGCTTGGAGGTAATATTGTTATAAAAAATTGAAAATGCTATATTTTATTCATGGTTGGAGGCGAGAGTGGCTCAGACGATAATGCGCCAATCTTGTAATCTGCAGTTACCTGGTTCGAGTCCCACCTGAGCCAGCGTTGATATTTATCCCTGCTAAAACCCCAGCATGTCCTGTGTCAGAATGGAACACTGTTGGACTTGAAAAGGCTGCCAATACATCAGAAGGGACATAAAGCCATGACTCTGTGTGCTGGAGAGCCATAACCCTCTGCAAATTAAAGGATGCTTTGATTGGAGGATGCATTAAAGGATTGCTGGATGGCTTTGATGGGAGGCTACCATCTGTCCAGTGGGTACCCTCCCGCAGCCTCCTCTGATCCTTCGGGGTAATATTCACAGCCATTTAACCTGTTGTGTGGAAGAAAAGTCGCTCAGATGTAAAACAACCCAATCCAACTTAAAGACTGTCTTTCGCCGAAGATGTATGGTGCCAGTTGTGTCATGGCACGGTAAAATAATTCTCAGTCTGCTCCTGGTGAAATAACGATGGAACTGCAAAGAGAGAATCCCCGAAACCTGGTTCATTCATCACAACAACATATTTTCCATTCACCTGGTCAAAGAAAGTGTCTTGAAATTAAACTTCGGTTTGGAAATATTTTGGCAAAATAGCAGGGGCGGTTCATCCATTACGCCATCTGGGGCAAACCCCCCGCAAAAAATAATTACAATTAATTAAACACGAATTGCAAATTTAGTATTCTTTATATGTCATATCTAAATCAACATGATATTTTTTTTTATTGGTTCAGTAATCATTATTTGCCGTGTTACGTAAATAATCACAGCATTTACGTTGAGAATGAGAGTTATATATCGTCAGGTTTCGCATTGTCAATACGAAACTTAACAGCACGCACAACCCCGGAAACTTAGCATTATCTCTTATAACGATGGCACAATGTGCTGAAATACAACAGCACTGAGGTGCAGGAGCCAGGCCACCATTTTGTACTGTTTCATGACACCTGATTGGCTGATTCTAATAGTTCAAACAACAGTCGATCTTGCTACTTACTAAAATTTTCTTTTTAACTGTGGCAGGCTCAAAAAGCCTAAACTTTTCTGACAAGATGTGTTTGAACTGGGCTGCTAACTACCGTATTTCTTCGATTCTTAGATGCCATCGATTTTAAGACGCACCTTAAATTCAGTGTCATCAACAGAGAAAAAGCTTTGGTTCTAAGAAAAAACTAAAACGCTAAAACATATCTAACAAATATTTTTATTATAATATAATTCAATTTACTAACAACAATATTACCTATTTATCAGTAGTTATGTTATTCATCACTTCCTTCTGAATCAATATCAGAGTCTGCTTCTTCTGAGCAATCTTTATCTTCATTATCCCATAATATGTCGTCTTCTGAACCATCGAGAGCGTTGGTGATGCAACATTTTTTAACTGAGTGCTGCACTATTCTTTCTGGGAATAGCTTTCAAACTGTTGATACCCATTCCGCAAATTTTGATGCCGGCGCTTTCTTAATTTTTCCGGAAGGTGTCAGTGGAAGGTTTTCCGGAAGTCAATAGACAGGTTCCAAGCTCACTATAATTCACTCGCAGAGCTCCACTATAATGAAATAACGGTGGCTTCACATTTGGAAAGCGCGGGAAAATACCCACATTTGGAGAATGCGATAACGGTCAAACTTGGAGGCGGGGTTTCCGGGTAAACACAAAACGTGTGGTACTGTGTGCAAAGCGCGGAAACATTTGAAAAAAAAAAACTGCGATTCTAAGATGCACCCCGCTTTTAGAGACGTTTATATGGGGGAAAAAAGTGCGTCTTAGAATCGAAGATTGGATTGTTTTACCTCTGAGCGGCACTTTTTTGCACACCATGGGCTAAATGGCCAGGCCACAAGGACCCCGAAGGCTCAGAGTCAAGGCCATCCAGCGTGTTCTTTAACGTGCACAGGGTATGGCTCTCCCACACACGGGGCCACGTCTTAACGTCCCATCCGACGGACGGCGGCCTTTCCAAGCCCATCGGTGTGCCCTACTGACCATGGACAGGGCGGGGAAATTTTGCGGATATAAATCTCAACGCTGACCCAACTGGGACTCGAACCTGGAAACTACAGATTACGAGCCTGGCGCGCTACCGACTGAGCCACCTCCGCCCCTAGAATCGAAGAAATACGGTATCTATTTCGCATTGGAAGGATACTTATGCATAAAGAATTTAAGAACTACATTAAACATATATTGTGTTGAAATTGTCCTGCATCCTAGTGCTGTTGTATTTCAGCACATTGTGCCACCGCTATAAGAGATAATGCTAAGTTTCCGGAGTTGTGTGTGATGTTAAGTTTCGTATAGGCAATGCGAAACCTGACGATATATAACTCTCATTCGAACGTAAATGCTGTCATTATCTACGTAACACGGCAAATAATGATTACTGAATCAACAAAAAAAAATGTTGATTTAGATATGACATATAACGAATACTAAATTTCCAATTCGTGTTTAATTTATTGTGATTATTATTTGCGGAGTGTTTGCCCCATGTGGCCTAATGGATGAACCGTCCCTGCTATTTTGTCAAAATATTTCCAAACCGAAGTTTAATTTCAAGACACTCTCTTTGGCCAGGTGAATGGAAAATATGTTGTTGTGATGAATGAACCAGGTTTCGAGGATTCTCTCTTTGCAGTTCCATCGTTATTTCACCAGGAGCAGACTGAGAATTATTTTACCGTGCCATGACACAACTGGCACCATACATCTTCGGCGAAAGACAGTCTTTAAGTTGGATTAGGTTGTTTTACATCTGAGTGACACTTTTCTTCCACACAATGGGTTAAATGGCTAAGTGAATATTACCCCGAAGGATCAGAGGAGGCTGCGGGAGGGTACCCACTGGACAGATGGTAGCCTCCCATCAAAGCCATCCAGCGTGTTCTTTAATGTGCAGAGGGTTATGGCTCTCCAGCACACAGAGTCATGGCTTTATGTCCCTTCTGATGTATTGGCAGCCTTTTCAAGTCCAACAGTGTCCCATTCTGACACAGGACATGGAGTTTTTGCAGGGATAAATATTAACGCTGGCTCAGGTGGGACTCGAACCAGGTAACTGCAGATTACAAGATTGGCTCATTATCGTCTGAGCCACTCTCGCCTCCAACCTTGAATAAAATATAGTATTTTCATTTTTTTTATAACAATATTACCTCCAAGCAGCTGCTTGCGACAGAGGTTTTACAGGAGCCTGTCAGTTTAATCCACCGTAGGCGAAACCTCAGCAGAAAGACAACACATAAGATGTCTCTCCACCCACAACGTGGAATTGCTTATATTGACACCATATCCCAAGTCCGACAAAATGTACCTCTTCTATCAGTAGGATATCTTTGTTTCAGCTCATTCTTCTCTATAGCCTGAGAGAGTAGGTAAGGGAATATTCTCACGATGCTGTGAACTGTTTTTCACTCAACAGAGAAGAGAAATATCAAGGAGCTTACTGACAGAACGGATGTTAGCACTTTCAGTTGTAGTACAGATCTCTGTCCTGTATGATGTCATAATGGATCTCAACGATTGTTGTCTCTGTGCATTGTGTGATGAAATTACAACTGTTTACTCAAATTTCTTTGACTTCAAACACAGCTTCGTAGAACATAATCCAACACCCATTTGCATAGAGCCACTCTAAGTGCAGCTGTTGTGTGGTTTCTGACTGTATGCAGCTCAACTGTCTCAGTTTTTCGTTAGCATCATGATTGTGTTTTTAAAAGACAAAAATTTGATATGTATATTTTTTCTTCTGAAGCACCATGCAAATTCATTTGCAACATTAACGTGGAGGAAAAAGGTAGAAACTATGTCAACTATTGTCGAGATATCTGAGTTGGAAATAGTCAACTACCTTTAGAGGAATTTACTGTGACCTCGAAGAAACTGTAGGAATTTTAGTGTTTTTAACTTTTAGAAATGTGACACGTGGATTATCATTGGTAAGAATTTTATTTCTTAGAATATCGACATCGCTCTAGTGCAGTGATTCCCAACCTTTACTGGACCATCGCCCCCTTTAGAAGAGAACAAAAATTTCAACGCCCCCCCCTAGTCCATAATAGTTAATTTTATATGAAATATTAAATTATCGTTGCATATTATCTGTACCTAATTTATCTGTTTATTTATCTATGAAAAATCATAATGCAGAAATTAATAAAACGACAACCAAATGTACAATAAAATTGTTTATTAAAATTTTAAAAATGAACATAGAATGAATAAGAAATAAAAAATAATGAGATAAACACAAAATTAATAATAAATAAAAAAAATTAATGAGATGGTTGAAGCTGGTGGAATGTTAACAATTTGTTGATGTCGGGTTCCAATTTCGTTAACATCAATCGCAGATCGCCACGTTCAGTGATGTGTAGTCTGTTCCTCTTCTTTGACAGTAAAACACAAAATTAAAAAGTAATGAAATAAAGAAATATAAAATAATGAGATAAACACAAAATTAATAATAAATAAAAAAAATTAATGAGATGGTTGAAGCTGGTGGAATGTTAACAATTTGTTGATGTCGGGTTCCAATTTCGTTAACATCAATCGCAGATCGCCACGTTCAGTGATGTGTAGTCTGTTCCTCTTCTTTGACAGTAAATTAGCTACTGCACTGAATCCACGCTCAGCCATATAGGAGGAAGGAAATGCGATTAAAAACTTCTGTACTATTGCCCACAATCCAGGGTAGAGAACTGGTATTGATTTTTGAAGCGAGAACTCTTGGTATCCATGTTTGAATTTTACTTTGAGTACTTCGTTAGTCGTGAGTTTTAAGAGTTCCTCTTCCAAATTTGATGATTCTTCAGTATCTGTGTTTGCGAAAGGATCTAAAACCCAACTCGGTATATTCATGTTTAAAATATCTTGGAAACGCTCCGTAAAATCAACATGAAGAACTTCCAAGTGTTGGCAGTAAGTAAGTAAATTTTCCGGTTTTGCAGAGACTGCTGATAATGTGGGAAAGTGGTTGTATTCACCTCTACCTAGATTTCGTTTGAATAGAAGAAGTTTTCCTGCAAAAGCAGCTATGACGTTTTTTGTTTTAATTAAATTCAACTCATCACCTTGCAATTGTAAATTAACTTGATTAAATATTTTAAACAGGTCTGTCAAATAAGCGATGTCATTTTTTGACGTAATCAGGTTTTCGCGCAATTTTTCCTCTCTGTCTTCAAGAAAATCCAGTACTGAGTCAAATAGATTGAAAAAACGATTCAGACAAACACCTTTAGAGAGCCAACGTACTTCTGTGTGCAGCAGCAAGTGATTGTAATCTTCATCATTTTCATTACAAAGCTTACCAAATAATCGGTCATTCAATGAATTGCTTCTAATCTTATTGATTGCTTTAATAACGTAATGGAGCGAGGTATGCAGACGTTCATTCAAATTTTTTGCAACCAAATGCTGACGATGAATAATACAATGTACAGCGAGTACATTTGGTACTGCTTGTTTCAAATGCGCTATGAAACCCTTATGACGCCCTGCCATTGCTGGAACACCATCAGTAGCAGCAGACAAAATATTGCAAATAGGAATTTCTCTTGAAAAAACTTTTGCGTGGTATTAAATATAGATTCTCCCTTTGTATCAGATTCCAAATTTTTAGCAAATAATAACTCTTCATGAATTTTTTCTTCTTTTATAAATCGTACGTATGATAAGAGTAGAGCTTCGTTATTTGGTAGAGTTGATTCATCGAGTTGAATGGAAAATTTGCAAGTCTTTAAGTAATCACATAATGATATTTCAACGTCTTTTGCCATTTCATCTATTCTTCTTTGCACTGAATTATTACTGAGAGGAATTTTTTTGATGATATCTGACGGTGTCTTATGATAAAGAACAGTTTTTAATATCTCTTTGACTGCCGGCAAAATTAATTCCTCGCCAATTGTGTGTGGTTTTCCTGCTTTTGCGATTAACAATGAAACGTTATATGAGGCTCGTAGTCCATCACCATCTTGTTTAGAAGACGACGCAAAAAGGTTTGACATAATTGGCTGTTTTAAATATTGCTTTTCCAGTTCTTGAAAATAGGATAAATCTTTGTTCTTCTTATCAGCATTCATTTTATTTAAATGCTGTTGTAGCCTAGAAGGTTTCATAGCGTCATTTGAAAAAACTTTTCGGCAAATTAAACACATAGGTAATGATTGGTTTGTAGGAGAGTACGTAAATCCATATTTCAAATACTCAATACTGTACTGCCGGCATTTCATTTTAGATGTAGATTCAGACATTTTCAAATACAAATTAACTTCTCAACAGATTTATAGATAGAAGTCATTATAAACATTATTTTTATAACTAACACTTATCACTCACGACTATTTATCACGGCGAAGCACATAAAAATAATAAAACATTCCTAGAGCTATCGCTTTTATAGATTTGATTTTGTGCACGCATTAACTTGTATGTTTGCGATACCGGCGCACTTGCTCCGTAAACAAGTCATTTCAAGCTCCCATATTCTTGTCGAAACATGTTAAATTGCATGAACCGCGTGTTTGCCTACCAACTTGCAAGGACTTGCCACCGTCAATCTATTCTAAACTAAAACAAATTAGGTATAGGTATACCTAATGCTAATTTAAAAATGCTTATTAACGCGATAACAATAAGATAATTTACATAGCTAGATAAAATATTTATTCATGAAAACAGGTATTTTCAAAGTATTTTATTATATTAAAAAATAATTATAAAAAAATATTAAATATAATAAATTTATTATTATATTATTATTGCATCAAGGTTGATTTGCCTATCAGGACGGACACACATGTCCAACATAATAAGCCTGATATAGTAGTGCATGTTAAGGTATTGAATGAGATTACAATTATTGAAGTAGGAATAACATCTCAGGATAACCTGCAGACAGTAGAGGTTGAAAAGAAGAGGAAGTATGATCTGCTGGCTAATGAGTTGAACCTAATTCACAAGTGTAATGTTAATATTATACCTTATGTTCTGACGTGGGATGGTATTGTAACTACGTACCATAAAGCATACTCAAAGTGACTTGGAGTGGGAAAACATATTGAAGCTTATATCCAATCTGTGATCTTGAAGAGAACTTTTGAGAGCATCTCAGTCGACTTCAGACGTACCAGTACGCTAGTAGGCGGTAGCAGGGAACTTATTGTCCAAGCTGCAGTTGAAAAGCTGTACATGACGGATGAGGTAGTGGATGACCAGAATCACCAGGAAGACACCACAGAATAGAAGAGATAAAAAGGTTGTCACAGAAAATTCCATTAAATTTATTTATTTATTTGACCGCCCCTCTTGACTGCCTCAACGCCCCCTATTTGCCTCTGGATCCGCTACCGCCCCCATGGAAGGCTCCAGCGCCCACGGGGGGGCGGTATCGCCCCCGTTGGGAATCACTGCTCTAGTGCATGATGAATCCAATTGCCGAACCGTTTTTAGAATAGAGAATATGAACATTCCAAAGCAGGCTAAAGAACTCATTTTACGGATGTCTCGATATATTTTAGGGAACTAATTTATTTCTCGTGTTTACAGAAACATTTTCAGAGTACCAATCTTCTGTTTTATTTCTACATATGTCGAAAACAATATTTGATAAAAATACATATATTTCGCTATTGGTTACTACCAATAATACCAAGAACTACATTAAACATATATTGTGTTGAAAATAATCATGTGTGACGGTTATATAAAAATACGCATGGTTGTATCAAAGAGTATCTAAGGGAGAAGAGAACTAGCTTCTATACTGTAGACGTAATGTAAACTTTTCGATTGCAGCGCCCTCTAAACATGGCAAATTGGTGCATTCCAGTGAAGCCACCTAGCCAGGGGAAGGAGCGAGTTCCCTGCATTATTTTTCCACCTCCGAGCAAAGTTTTCAATTGCTTACACCACGTGACTAATTTTACATACACTTTGACTCTGAAAAATGTTCATTTTCTTCATGAGGCACAATCATAATTTTCGTTTAAAGAGAAAATATCAAAAAGTAATGTAATCATTTTCTTTAATAAAATCCAATTTTGTAAAACTGGTAGTAGCTATGCTAAAGAACAAAATTTTAATATTTTGAACAACCTACAGCATTTAGTATATTATAATAAATTGAGATTTATGTGTCACTGCACGATAACATGATCTATATAATTATATTTTATACAATTGCTGATATTTTCAATAAATACCATATCGAGTGTTTTACTTGTATAAACGTTCAACAGATGGCAGCAGGTACTTCCCGTATCAATCATAAAAAAGAATTACACTGTTACAGCAAAGTGCAGAAGCCAATGTACATCGATATGCTCCAGGGATCACAAACCTGCAACATACATTGACTTATATATATTTCGCAAGATGATTAAATGTATTAATTTACATATTAATTTTAAAAACTCTGCAAAATTACTCAAAATAAACATACAACGGCTTTTCCAGGTATCGTAAAACGTACTCCTAAACGGGATAAAACACTCATTGAATAACTTTAGGGTCAGCTCCCACTGTGCCAAACAACCATGGCTGTTAGACATTTGGAAACACTGGTTAAATCGCAATATATATGATATACCAATAGTAAGACAAACCATAGCTGCAGTGGGCTAAAATGATTGCATGCGCAGACCGCCCCTTACAGTTGTTTTTGTGTCTGCACATCAATTTGCAACGTTCAGCTTCGGTAAAATTCCGTAGAACGGCGCCACTTACGTTTGTGCAAAGCTAGCCTTCTTCTCCTTAGACCTTCTTTGGTTATATTATTATAATGATATTATAAATTTAGTAATTCATTTATCTACATGTTCTTTTAAAGATCTATAAAGGTAAACGCAAAGGATAAAGAAAGGCAATAAAATATTATATCTATTAATTAAATAATCTTCCGGTCAAATTTAAGATAATTTGTTGTAAACTAATTTAGCCGAATTGTAATTAATCAGGGATTATTTGCAGTTGATTAACTATAACTGTCCATCTTTGTCATTAAATAAGTGTTTTACCTCTGCTGAATATATCACTAATTCACTCTTAATTACAAAAATTTCACTTTTACAGTTAGGCATAATCTATTAGATTACACTTGATATTACATGAGATTTCATGTCAAAAATATCAAATTTTACGTATCAATTTCCGACTAAAGTTTGTATTTATACGCTATCAATTTAAGGTTTTGCCTGCACTGCTTATTTAAGCCAGCATTCATAATTACTTTCAGCTATTGCCTAGACACATACCAATTTTCAAAGTCGTTTCGCTTTGGTTAATAATTTTAGATCTAATTTTTGTCATTTACGTTAGCCAATTTAACACCAATCTTATTGTTTTGATAGACAATTTCAGTTCTCAATTCGCTATTTGGTTGTCATACAGGATTTTCACTTCAGTTATCAGCTTAAGGATCTCATATTTGTTTCTCCTCTTTATTGGAATAGCAGTTTAGGAATAGACAGAAATTGTGCTCTTAACACAAATTAGTTACAAATTAGGTAAACATTAAATGATAACATCCAAGTTATTTAAAAAATAGGATTTTGTGAAAACAGGAAATCGGCAGTTCACAAATATATTTTTGTTTTTAAATGGTTGTTCAAGATTTTGGCTTCTTTTGGTGTCTCGTACACAATGCAAACACTTACACAAGGAATACAACATAGATACACTTAAGGACATACCCGCTGGAATAGTAGTCAGGTACACTAAATAGTTGTTGGGTTGTTTTACCTCTGAGCGGCACTTTTTTGCACACCATGGGCTAAATGGCCAGGTCACATGGACCCCGAAGGTTCAGAGAAGGTTGGAGGAGGGGACCCACTGGAACAGCTGTTGGGAGACAGATGGTAGCCTCCCGTCAAGGCCATCCAGCGTGTTCTTTAACGTGCACAGGGTATGGCTCTCCCGCACACGGGGCCACGGCTTAACGTCCCATCCGACGGACGGCGGCCTTTCCAAGCCATCGGTGTCCCCTACTGACCGTGGGCAGGGCGGGGAATTTTTGCGGAAATAAATCTCAACGCTGACCCAGCTGGGACTCGAACCTGGGAACTACAGATTACGAGCCTGGCACGCTACCGACTGAGCCACCCCCGCCCCATACACTAAATAGTAGCCCAGATAGGACTTCCTAATGCAAAAGGTGCAAAAATTATTAACGATCTATTTTATAATACGTTTACAAATACGTATCCCAATACATCATTTCTTTTCATTTGAAAAAGTAGATTGCAGAAGTAGCGTGAGAGGCTACTTCTGCAAAAGTTTGACTTGGTGCAACTTTTCCCTGTCAGATTTTTGCTTTCGCTTGAGAATCTGGTGTGGGCACACTATTTGTCTGGGGCTTAGGATATTTTGAGCAGCCCTTGTAATTCGCAGTGTACTCTTCTTTACAGTTTGCACAAAGTAGGAGGTCCATCCTTCGGCGCTATAGTGCTGTCTCAGGACAAATGCGAATCCCCGCATTTGATACATGTGGGTTCATAGAAGCAGCATTTTTTCTTTTTATAATGGAGTTTCTCTTATCTGAATATGCAGCGGAATTTGCCTGTGGTAAAACTTCCCTTCGACATTATAAGACTGGCTTATACAGTATTGAAAGGACATTAATATTCTTTGTCGGAAAATAATAATAATTTTCTTCCGTGAAAGAATATTAATATTCAATTGGTGCCTTCGACACCTCTTGATTTCTAGCTGGTCACTCAGACCCATATTTGGCCTTGAACGCAACGCCGAATGTGAAAATTCCTCGCATTTCTGAGTACTACTACCCAAAATAGTCCTATTGATTCAGGAATTTTTAGCTCTTCAGCACTGGCATATCGAATATCACCTCAAAGGATCCATCGTATCCATAATTTCGCAACATTTCCGTGATCTACAAGTCAAAACATCCCAGGCACCTATTTTGAGCCCTCTAACAGCTGTAGATCGATATTTGAATTTTGACCATAAAGGACCCATCGCATCGAAAATTTCACAACATTTCTGAGATCTACAACTCAAAATACCCCCAAGAACCAATTTTTAACTCCCTAGCACTGATAGATCTAAATTTGACCACAAAGGACCCTCCGAATATAAAATTTCGTAACCTTTCGAGATTTACAACCCGAAACACCCGCAGACACCAATTTACACTTTTTTAGTACTGGTTGATCACTGGTTGACCTAGGTGAAACCTATCAAGCCGGTGAAATGGAAGTCTACGTGACCTACATTTGACCTTGAAAGACACAACTAACATCCCGATTATCCCTAGGTGCAAATTTTCAGAATTCTACCATTTCTGCATCATAGAGTGATCCACTGTCAGTCAGTCACTAACAATTTCTTAAATGTATCAACGTTGGATTGTAAACATGTAAGTTTACAAAACCAACATAATCAGTAATATTCAGCGTTTTTTCGTTCACACGTTTTAACCTTGAAATATCCATAAAATCGGCAGTCCTGGCATAGATTTTTGCAAATTGAATTATTTGTTACCGTTCATAGCGTACAACATAATAAATATTTGACTTAATCGATAGGTTAGAGCATTTTAATACTGCAAGTTATTAGTATCATGTTTATTCTTTCTTGTTTAGCCAATTACGAAATTTTAAATTGCTTTCGCAATTTACAGGGATATCTACGCTGTAAGATCATATCAAACGTCACATGTTAGAACATATGTTAGCCTTAATTGGCATAGTAGTTAGGCAGCTAGCGACTGTTCCAGCAAGGCAAACTTTGTGTGTTGTGTTAGCTCTAACTAAGGCAGTGGTCAGCAGTGACTTCGGTCTTAGTAGGGCATGTCCTTGTATGAGAAGGCCTGTAAAAGCTAGGAGTAGCTTCTAGGATTCTTCTCTGTCCTATATGTCGCAAATAAAAAAAAAAAAATGTTATATCACGTGTCATTGGAAGAGTTTTACCAAAGAGTCAATCAAAACGATCATTTCAGCGCGCTGATACATAAAAAGGGATGCGGTTTGTTTTGATAGAACGGCCATCAAATTTCTTCGTTTTAAAAAAATATACTCGCTCAAACGATCTCTAAGTTTCACCAGTTCATTTAAAATACTTAGGAATAATGTGCATTTGCATAAATGCAAATGCACATTATTCCTAAGTATATATAAATTATTATTATATATTCTAAAGTAAATAAAATCATTGCATAAATGCTTCTATGTTGAAAAATCACTGAAAAGCGAAACGTCCATAGTGGGTAATGTTAACAAGGCAAGAATATCGTGCCCAGAGCCCTCTACTGGTATGGGACACTTTTTCTGCCAGATTTTATTAGGCGAATGACATATCATATACATATAGGTACTATACTCCGGGCAAAAACGTCCTTGTTGCGCATTAGTAACTTGCCCAATTTCTTCCGTTCCAGGGTTCTAGGTGGTGCAGTTTGGAAATCTGTCAGAGACAAGCACTGAGTGGTGTGGTTCTCTTCAGTGCCGGGGGTTCGAATTATGAACTATAATAAAAATATAGAAAATAAAATTTATAATAAAAGGATGACTACAAAGCAAAATTTTGAACATAGGCGCTGCCCAGGGCTTAATTTTAATCTGCATATTCTCATTTTCTTTGCATTAGAGGTTAGTCTTGCAAGTACCACCACCCCGACCTATTAGCATTGACTTAACAGAAAGAATTGCATGGCTTTTATGACGTCAGTTCTCGCTCTCATAGCCCGTGACTTCGTTTCTACCAAAACTACCGACATTTTCATTTCCGTTTCGACAGATTTTACTTCCTATCAATTCCGCACTAGACTTTTTGGTCTAAAATTTCTACATGGAAATGAGCCCAGTGTGCTCTGACGGTTGGTTAAAAAATCCGGTTCCTACTTCTTGAGTCGTGTCTTCGTTTCTACACAAATTGTAGCTGCTCTGGTATCACTTTTAATTTGTATATTCCAATTTTCACTGCACTAAAGTTTAAGTCTCCTCCCCCCCCCCCCCCACATTACTCTCTTGTGGAAATGAACGGAAGCAGATAGCTCACAGATTAGTTTGGCCTACTGATCTGGACAACTATGGCTACTTTTCTTTATTTTTCTACCCTATTGAGGAGTGGTCAACCACACATCGTCCTGCTGCTGACCATATAAACCTACTGGACTGGACTGAAATGTCTCTAAGCTTGATTATGGATCCTGAATTTGCTGCACTGGTGGCCTTCTGTGGAGGGAAATTCTTCCGCTGTGTTTTCTGTTTGTTTGTGGGCAGACAGCTCCAAGTGAATAGATTCACATGATATGTTTTATCAGCTAGTGGGTAATTCTGAGCAGAGGTAATTGCAGGCACCTGAACTCTTGCTCCTATGGGCATCGTCAAATCCTACATTGTAGGAATTCTTCTAGTGTAGATGGCTTCAGCCTTTATTAATGGGGGAATGGGTCTTTACCCCATGCGTACGATTAGGAGGCTGTTTGATATTGTCGGCATTCCCTCTCTCAATAAACATAGTTTCTTCAAACATTCCACTAACCATTTTCTCTCCATAGGTAATTGGAATGTGAGGACTCTGCAGAGAGCTTTTATTCTCTTGATGTTCTCACACAAGAATTCCACCGTTATAATTTAGATATTACCGGCTTGCAAGAGACCAGATGAACAGATAAAGGTCAGATTCTTAAAAATAATATTAAATTTCCCTTTTCAGGGAGGGAAGATTATAAACATCATCAAAACGTGGGTTTGCTTCTCAGCAGACACGCAAGTGATGCTCTTCCAGGATATGAGTGCATTAATGAAAGGTTTCTTAAAGCAAAATTTCAGACAAGCATTAAAGACTTGAATGTTATCTGCTGTTATGCCCCCACTGAGGATGCCGATGAGATTGAGAAGGATAGGTTCTACAGAGAACTTCAGGATATTTTGAATTCTGTAAAGAAAGGAGTATCACCCTTTTTCTAGGTGACTTCAGTGCCAAAGTTGGTACTGACTCTGACCTTTGGGGAGGGGTGATAGGCCCTTTTGGTATTGGTAGCTGCAATGGAAATAAATGGGCAACGTCTCGTACAGGTAAGTAAACTCAATGGTTTCAGAATAACTACCACTTATTGCAAACACCGCGACATACGTAAGTACACATGGGTTTCACCTGATGGGCTGCATTAGAATATGATTGATTATATATTAACAGCAAATGGACAAGTTATGTTAGGAATACCAGGGCATATAGGGGAGGTGAAATTGGATCTGACAATTACCTTGTTAAAAGTGTCTAATTAAATCTTTAGAATAAAACCCGGTTATAAAAGGTATTCCTGTTGAAGCCAAACCTGAAATCCCCACTCTTTTGATGGGAGAAAGAAAATAAAATAAAAAAAATAAATACCCCCTCAAGCAGCTGCTTGCCACAGAGGTCTGACAGGAGCCTGTCAGTTTATATGCCACAGTAGGAGATCTGAGAGGATGGCAGGACCTCAGCAAAAAAACGACACACACACATCCATGCCTAATTCCGGGGCTCGAACCCAGGTCCCTTAGATCAGTAGCCAAGCGTGCTAACCACTCGGCCACGGGACGGAGACCCTACTTAAACTTAACAAGTTGCGCTTAGGTTAAAAAATTTACCTTTAATTCTGAAGCTCTGAAAGACCCAGTTATAGCTAAAGCTTACCATGATAAATTACTTAGTCATTATGACAGTCATGGTTTGCTTACTACTGAAGATGAGGAAGAATAGGACCGTTTTAAACAGGCATTTTTGGGAAACTAACAGTACTCTTTTAGGAAAAAAGGAGCAGAGGAGACAGAATTATTTGAGTGATAAGGCACTTGAGCTTATTTCGGAAAAAAAGGACTGCAGGAAGGTCATCAATCAATACCCTACTAATCCTAATAGAAAGCATGACAGATAGCTTAATAAACGTGTAAAGGATCAGTTAGCTGCTGATAAGAATCTTTGGCTTGATGGCCTGGCTGACAAAGCCGACAGCAGCAGAGACGCACAACAGCAGAGAGCTGTACCAGATAGTTAATATTTTGTGTGGTAGAAAACAGACAGGTATATAGGGATTGAAAGAACAACAAGGTAAGGTTATAGAAGGTGAGGATTCTGTCATGGGTAGGTGGTTAGTTTTACTCACATTGTTTGCAATGATGATAGATGCATTGGTGGCTTTACTGTTGGCCCTATAACGCAATCTGAAGTTATTTTGGCGATTTTTAAACTTAATCACCATAAATCGCCAGAGGTTGATAAAATTACTACGGAAATGCTTAGAGCTAGGAATGTTTCAGTTATTTTTAACAAAGTAATTGGATGACTGAAATTTTGAATATCTTTTATGATAAAGGTGTTATTCTTAAGGAATAACAGAGCTATTGTTATCCCTATTTTCAAGAAAGTTGATCGCAGTTCTTGTGATAACTATAGGAGTGTAAGCCTACTCTCTGTTCAGGGAAAGTTCTTTGCATCATTGTGCTTAACAGAATTAAGAAAATGGTTGACAGGCAATTGCGTGATGAGTAATGTGGATTCAGAAGTGGCAGGGGATGCGTAGATCTGATGTTATCACTCATTTTGTCTCCTTTTCTCTTTAGTTTAGTTATTGATTATGCAATGTGAAATTCTTTGCAAGGAAAAGATTTTGCCTTAAATGGACTGGAGATACGATTTTCTGATTTAGATTATGCTGATGATTTAGCCCTTTTGGCAAATGATGTTGATGAGATGAACTCTTTCATTCGAGCTGTTGATGAAACTGGTAGTAGAGTAGGTTTGGTTATAAACAGAGAGAAAACTAAAGTGATGAAAATTGGTCAGGCAGGCTGTGATTCAGTTAATCTGAATGGTTGCAGTCTTGAGCAGGTGTCACAGTTTAATTATCTTGGGAGCTATGTTACAGATCTGGTGATGTGCGGCATGAGATTAACAGACGAATAGGTATTTGTGCCGGGACTTTTAAGAATCTATGGAGAGTGTGGAGAAATAGGCGTATACACCTAAAGACTAAAATTAGACTGTATAATAGTTTGGTTCTTTCTAGGGTTAGTTATGGTAGTGAAACCTGGACACTTTGTAAACAAGATAGCAGGAAACTAGATGCTTTTGATTCCAGATTCTTACGCAGTATCTTGGGCATTAGGTGGTTCAACTTTGTAATTAATGATGAGGTTAGGCAAAGGAGTTGGCAACCTCCTTTAAGCAGCATATTGTGCAGAGAAAGACTCCATTGGTTTGGCCATGTTGCCCGTATGAATAATTATAGATTGGTGAATAGGGTTATGAACAGTGTGTCCAAAGGCGTCAGAAGGAGGGGGAGACCTAGGATGCAGTGGACAGACAATGTCAAACAGGACCTTGTTAGAATTGATGTGCAGTGGCCAGATGCAGTAGATGTAGCTCAGGACAGACTTGCTTGGAGAACTAAATTGCGCGGTCTGGTTGGACCTCCGTAGCCCATGGCTGCTTGAGGACGATGATGATGAGGAGGAGATTTGCTCGGCGTTGATCTGGTCTGAAAGTCTTTAGTATAGAGTAGATGTCACTCCCCATGTTGCAAGCTTTCATTTTGCATAAAAAAAAAAACATTACGATCGATGTCCTCTCCCTCCAGTTAAAATTTTCTCCCTCTCTTTTAGGGGAGGAAAAAATTGACATATCTTCGAGATACATATAATCCTCCCCAGGTCAGAAATTTCTTAACCAAAAGAAAAAAGAATTTCCTCTCTCAGATAATCAAACTTTTACTTCTTCCCATCAAAGTCCTTTGGATACAGTTTGTCAGGCATATGTAACTTTGTAACAAAAGAAAATTAACCCTGGTCTAAGGTGCAATAAAAAGGTAAAAGTACTAAAAAAAGATTATTATGTGAAAAATTTATTTATTACTTAATGTTCAAAACATTTATTAATTAACATATGAGATACATATTAATTAATCTTTGCATATTTTTTAAATTAATGAATTTAATATCCGATACGAATTCTGAGATTTTGAAGCTTTCATTTCAACAAAGAATCTCGTGTTCCGCTCATGCTCAATTGAAAAAACTTAATTATCCACTGACGCCCGTGCACTTGACCTACAACCCTGGGGCGGGGGTGGCTCAGTCGGTAGCGCGCCAGGCTCGTAATCTGTAGTTCCCAGGTTCGAGTCCCAGTTGGATCAGCGTTAAGATTTATCTACGCAAAATTCCCCGCCCTGCCCACGGTCAGTAGGGGACACCGATGGGCTTGGAAAGGCCTCCGTCCGTCGGATGGGACGTTAAGCCGTGGCCCCGTGTGCGGGAGAGCCATACCCTGTGCACGTTAAAGAACACGCTGGATGGCCTTGACGGGAGGCTACCATCTGTCTCCCAACAGCTGTTCCAGTGGGTCCCCTACCCCCAACCTTCTCTGAGCCTTCGGGGTCCATGTGACCTGGCCATTTAACCCATGGTGTGCAAAAAAGTGCCGCTCAGAGGTAAAACAACCCAACCCAACCTACAACCCTGGACAATGACTTTTTCACGCGAAATCAGAAAGAAATTAGTTTGATGCATTTCGTCTTTCAAATTTATTGGTGACAACAGTTATTTCGAATAACTTTCAACCGTTAGTGTTAAATATATGGGGATTTTGAGAAATTCAAACTCGCCCACCCCAATATTGTGGTTCACCCCAGCTGTTTCGTACATAGCTTATAATCTTTTCCTAGGTGAAGAGAACGTTCTTGCAAAGTTTGGTGCTTCTATGTAGCTATTCTGGGAGCAGAGAGACAAATGTACAAACATTATTCTTTATGTATTATATTGAGGGAGTTATTTGATTTTTATATTCATGATAATAAGAATAATTCGAATACATATTTGGATAATAGTTTGGTGTACTTTCTTTTACTTTCTTTAATATTAGAAATCTGCATGTTTTTCTTTTCTATACATATTGTTAAATTTCATAGTTACCGGCACAATATTATGTTACAATATATATATAATATCAATTTTCCTTTCAAATTAAATTTCAACTTCATTTCTCTGTAGTTCTAGCAATGTTCCTGCCGACGCAGGAAATATAATACTTAAAAATAATGAAACTTTCAATACATCACTAACTCATGAAAATAACTATTTTTCAAAGCCCAATATACTGTTACATGAATTTCGAAAATTGCACTCGCTATATAGTAACTACTAAAAGCAGAAATGAGATTACTCTAATTTAGGCTATTCCAGGAGCTACATGGTGGATGTAGATTACAAAAAATATTAAAAACCTTCATTATATATATAATTCTCTCAAATTTTGATAAAAGTCAGTACGATATCGGCAAAATACACTGACTCGAGTTTTAAAGAGAATTTGTAGAAAAAGATTGTAAAACAAACGTTAAAGAACACGCTGGCCATCCAGCGTGTTCTTTAACGTGCACAGGGTATGGCTCTCCCGCACACGGGTCCACGGCTTAACGTCCCATCCGACGGACGGCGGCCTTACCATGCCCATCGGTGTCCCCTACTGACCGTGGGCAGGGCGGGGAATTTTTGCGGAGAAAAATCTCAACGCTGACCCAGCTGGGACTCGAACCTGGGAAATACAGATTACGAGCCTGGCGCGCTACCGACTGAGCCACCCCCGCCCCCGTATCAGGTGGTCCAAAAGTGTAGTAGATTTGAGGTGTCATTTTCGTGCAATGTCCACCTTCATCTCATGATGGATCTGGGAAGGGAAAACGAGAGATGCAACATGCCTTCTTGTAGCCTCCCAAGTATGCTGTATGGGATTGAGGCCGGGAGACTTTCTACAGTCGAAATTGTTTACCATCAATAGATTTCTGAGGAAAGGGGTTTAATCGTCCTCAACCAATGGATACAAGTTTTCCACTTTATTCCCAATGAGGTTGGCAAAATGCAACTTTTCTTTCTAAGGGAAAATTTTAAAATTTAATGAGGGCTACATAGGCATTAGTAAAATAATATTATTTGCATTTCTCCAACCACAAGGATGCGGTGGGCAAACAATGTCAAACAGGACTTGTTAGAATTGGTGTGCAGTGGCTAGATGCAGTAGATGTAGCTCAGGACAGACTTGCTTGGAGAACTAAATTGCGCGGTCTGGTTGGACCTCCGTAGCCCATGGCTGCTTGAGGACGATGATGATGAGGAGGAGATTTGCTCGGCGTATCAGGCTTAATTATTCACTTATTCTAATTTTCACTAATAGAGAATGCTAAAGGCCAGAAATAAAAAAATCTCAATAGCGCTCTCTAAAGGAGGAAGTTGTAAAATACCAAAATTTAAACGAATATCGCAAGCAATATATTAACGCTGGAAATTCGACATTTTGGTAGTAAGATGTAATAGTCTCTACCTGCAGCAACACTTTTTCTCCTTTACCACCGGGGGCCTTTACCATTTAATATAAAAAAAAAATGGCATTCGGGCCCCACCTTTTATTTTAAGAGATAAATGCGTATTTGTTGCCCCTGGTATTCGAGAGTTTATGTTAGGGCGGAGGCTTTTTTAGGGAGAGGAATGAAAGATGGGAGTAAAAAATTCTAGGTTTCTTCAATCTATTATGAGGGGAAGTTGCATAACGAATACTATAATCATAGCTATTACCATTTAGAGAACATCCACGAGTTTCTTAGGAAAAAAACAAAAGAACTTCCAGGGAGACATTTTTGAAAGGGGAAGAAATATTGAGGTCAAACTCCTTCACTTCTTTAAGTTGCGGTTTGAGCAAACTACTTTTTCAAGGGGGGACGAAGATAATTTTAGGGGGGAGAGAACAGTTTTTGGAGTTCTGACCCTAATGTTGATCTAAGTTATGATTAGAGGAAACTGCTTAGTAAATCTGGCGGTTGTAGTTCTTATCGCTTAGAAGCAATTCCTACCACTGTTTACGGATAGAATAAAAAATAAAAATAAATACCCCCTCAAGCAGCTGCTTGCCACAGAGGTCTGACAGGAGCCTGTCAGTTCATATGCCATAGTAGAAGATCTGTGAGGATGGCAGGACCTCAGCAGAAAACAACATAAACAGCCATGCCTTACCCGGGGCTCGAACCCAGGTCCCGTAGATCAGTAGCCAAGCGCGCTAACCACTCGGCCACGGGACGGCTTTACGGATAGAGGGGGGGATATATTTTGGGGTCCGAATCCTTAGATTAGTGGAAGAGAGATTAGCGACGATTAGCATTAGATTAGCGATGAGAGGAAGCAGAATACCGAGTTTGGTGTTATAGCTCTTTAGAGGAAGTAAGATACTAAGTTTACCGTTTCTAGATTTTACCATTTAGAAGCAATTCCTACCAGTTTTTAAAAGAGGAGTATCCTTTTTTTTGGGAGGATGAAACGAAAATCTTGGGAAAATTTTGGTGATGAAACGAAAATTAGTAATTTTTCGGGTCCAAACCTCTACAGTGGTCTAAGTTATGATTAGAGGAAGTTGATTAGAGGAAGCAGTATATTGAGTTTCGGGGTTCCAGTTCTTATTGTTTAAAAGAAGTTTCTGCAACGTTTTAAACGAGTGGTTGGATATTTTTTCTGGAAAGAAAAATGTTGGGGGTTCGAGCCCTTACATTGGTCTAAGCTACGATTAAAGGAAGCATGATACTGAGTTTGGCGATTCTAGCTCTTGCCATTTAGAAGCAGTTCCTGACATGTCAAAAAGGGGGAAATTTTTTTGTGGACGAAAAATTTTGGCGGTCCCGAAAGCAGAGAAATGTGGACAAGCAGAACCTCTCAAATGTATAAGAGATTCTTTCCTTATCTAGTATTTAGAAATATTTGATGTCATTTACAAATATAAAACTGTGGATTGTGGGTTGTTTTACCTCTGAGCGGCACTTTTTTGCACACCATGGGCTAAATGGCCAGATCACATGGAACCCGAAGGCTCAGAGAAGGTTGGGGGAGGGGACCCACTGGAACAGCTGTTGGGAGACAGATGGTAGCCTCCCGTCAAGGCCATCCAGCGTGTTCTTTAACGTGCACAGGGTATGGCTCTCCCGCACACGGGGCCACGGCTTAACGTCCCATCCGACGGACGGCGGCCTTTCCAAGCCCATCGGTGTCCCCTACTGACCGTGGGCAGGGCGAGGAATTTTGCGGAGATAAATCTCAACGCTGACCCAGCTGGGACTCGAACCTGGGAACTACAGATTACGAGCCTGGCGCGCTACCGACTGAGCCACCCGCGCCCCATATAAAACTGTAAAGCATTGGTTATTAAAAGGAGAAATTAGGACTATTATTTATGACCAAAAATGGATTTAATGTACACAATGGTAAGAGTATGTTTCAAATTACTGGGAAAAATGTTTCGTAAAACAAACACAACTAAAAAGCGATATACATGTGTTTAATGTTAAGGAGCATATAATCAGTCTGTCAGACCTAGTGCGACAATTCGTGTTACAGAATAGATGACGACCACGAAGAGTTAAGAGTCGGGGTTGAGTTAGAATCAAGTGTTTGGGCGACATCAGTGTTCTCACCAACAATCTTTTGCGCTACTTCAAGAACAATCTTTGAGTATTTTATCCCTTGATATTCGTAATTTCGTTACTGCCCAAATCAGACAAACAAAGAACGCCTATTATAACAGTAGATTTGATTCTAGCAAAAATTCTAAACAGAAATGGAAATATCTCAACGATGTTTTGGGTAGAAATAAATGTAAGTCAATAGTAGGAGACATTTCTTCTGATGATGCAATTATTGCTGATGACTATGCGAAGTCCAATGCCTTCAATAGCTATTTTCATGATACCGTTAACGAATTGATACTGAACCAAACTGAAAAATTTCATGGCAAATATAAATATCAAATTGAGTGCATAGACCAGACATTTTATGTCATGCCAATTGTTACTCAAGAGATCAGTAACATTGTGAATGATCTAGGAGCTGATAAGTCACCAGGTATAGATGACATAAATATTAATGTAATTAAAAAGATTATACATACAATAAAAGAACCTTTGTGCTATATATTTAATTTATCAATAATAAACGAATTATTCCCGGATAAGCTGAAAATTGCCAGAATTCTTCCCATACATAAATCAGGTGATAAAGAAAACATAGAAAACTACAGACCAATTTCAATTTTGCCAATCTTCTCGAAAATCTTTGAAAAGCTAATTTGTACACGTATGACTAAATTCCTAGATAATATGAAAATTATCACACAACAACAATATGGTTTTCAAAATAAAAAATCTACTCAGACAGCCATTGCAGATTTATATGAGCATATTGTCAATCATTTGGATGCAGGTCACATTGGATTAGCTGTATATCTTGATTTTACGAAAGCATTTGACAGTATTAACCATGAAATTTTGTTAAAGAAAATTGAATTTTATGGCCTGAGAGGTAAAATAAATAACTGGTTAAGAAGCTACTTATTTCAGAGGAAAGCTCTTGTAGAAGTAAATGGTAGTATATCAGATGAACATTTTATTTACAGAGGTGTGCCTCAAGGTTCGATTCTTGGTCCGATCCTTTTCCTACTTTACATTAACGACTTAGCAAAGTTACACATTAATTCAAAGATGTTATTATATGCTGATGATACAAGCATTGTCGATTTCAACCAAGATTCTGCAATCCTGATTAGCAGTGGTAACTACTCTCTAAATATTATATCTGAATGGTGCAGATATAACAATTTATTAATAAATGTCAAGAAATCCAAATACATGATTTATAAAAATAAAAACAAAAATATCGATGAGAAATGTTTCGATGTGAAGATTAATGAAATTAAGCTAAAGAGATGCACTGAATATAAATTCTTAGGAATATGGATCGATGAAAATCTGAACTGGTCATTTCACGTAAAGCAGCTGAGAATCACTCTGTCAAGGAATATTGGTATGATTGGTAAAATACGTCATCTGGTTAACAAACAAATTTTGACAAATTTATACTACTCTTTCATTTATTCTTATATAACATATGGAATCTTAGTCTGGGGTAATACTTTTGACTATAATCTGAATGCTATATATCGTCTTCAGAAAAGAATTGTTAGATATATTGTTGGTAAAAGATATTATGATCCCGTGGCACATTTATTTTCTGAGGTTAAAATTCTTAATGTCTATAATAATTACAAACTGATATCAGGAAACTTTGTGTATTCGATTACAATGAGATTGATTAAATTGGATAGATTTAAAGACTATTTTCAGAGTCTTTCGAATTTTCATAATTATGAAACACGTCATAGAGAGGATCTGAGTATACCTTTGTGTCGATTGTCAATTGGGCAGAGATCTATCAAATACAATGCAGTAAAAATTTGGTCTGAATTTCCTGATGATGTTAAAAATGCAAAATCTTTAAAATTATTTAAAATCAAATGTAGAACGTTTCTACTTACAAAGCAATGAAACCTTCTATGTATCAGTGTAATATGTCTCATAACCATTTGACCTTTTATACTATTGAATTATTGTGCTATTTGAATTATTGTATACTTTACTGTTGTCATAATTGAACTTTAAAGGAAATAGGGAGCATTAACTAAAAATAAGCGTCAGCTTACTATACTCTCCTTTTTTGTTTCGCCTTTCCTATTAAACACCAATATTTAATATGATTGTTATTTACTTTTTCTGATGCAATTGATATTTCTCAGCTATTTCACTTCTCAATTTTTTCATGTATATATTAATTGTTATTAGATAATTATGCTATGTAAATGTATATTGTATTGACTGGCGGAATAAAATAAAGATTATTATTATTATTTAGAAGAAGGGTCCAGACTCTTGTTGGTTTAGAAGTAGAATGCGAGGATCTTCCAAATTTTCCATGATAATGCACATCAATACTAACAGAAATCAACAAATGAGGAGAAACTGAAACGACGTCTAAACTCCATGGCAACCAATTTCCCCTGTCCTTTCATATCTTTTTCAAGATAAACCTGGTGTAGAATTGTCCGGTTAATTAAAGCATAGCACTCTGTAGGGATCCCATGCTTTTTATCCTTAACTGTAGCTTACTTAAGATTTCGATGCCGTCAGAAATCATGTATATTCTGCATTAGAAAAGAAAAAATTTGAACTCCAGCTCCTTGTCTTGAGGAGCTTTTAACCCTAAACCATGATAGGGTTGCTCCGTCTCAGAGAGGGGAGGTCGTTACGCTAAACTTGAATATAAATAACTTTGGGTTGTTTTACCTCTGAGCGGCACTTTTTTGCACACCATGGGCTAAATGGCCAGGTCACATGGACCCCGAAGGCTCAGAGAAGGTTGGGGGAGGGGACCCACTGGAACAGCTGTTGGGAGACAGATGGTAGCCTCCCGTCAAGGCCATCCAGCGTGTTCTTTAACGTGCACAGGGTATGTCTCTCCCGCACTCGGGGGCACGGCTTAACGTCCCATCCGACGGACGGCGGCCTTTCCAAGCCCATCGGTGTCCCCTACTGACCGTGGGCAGGGCGGGGAATAGTACAGGAAGAGACAATCTGAAAATTATATTCGAAACATGAAAATGTAGGAAGATTTCTATGTTGAATTTCTAACATGTTTTTAGTTGTTTCTTGAAGCAGCAGCTACACTTTTAAAATCTAAATCTCGTACAAATGAATAATAAAAAAGATACCAAACTTGTTTTTTTTTCATCTTTTCAAAAAATTAAAATAAAAATTCAACGTATTCTTTTCTCTCAAAAGGACTTCTCTCTCTTATTCAAAAAAGAAAAAAAAAATACTTTTTTTCAAAACATTTATTAAGAAATGATAATGGCAGTACCGTCGACAGGGTGTAACATAGAGGCAGCCTGCCTCACGGCGCCTGCAATCACCCAAGAAAGATTGGTTGGTGTAGCAACTATATCGATAGAGGCGGACGTAGCTTATAAATTAAATTTAGAAGAGCTTATAAACAGTTTTATTGGGCGATATCCCCCATAGAGCAAACATTTAATTAATATTATTATATAATTGTTTTGCATTAATGTTTCTCTTGTAATGAAAACAAAATAGCAATTGGAGATTTTCTTATATTTTTGTCTTATAATCCATCAGGGGCGATATTTAATTGATTGCCTCAGGGAGCGATCTAATCTGGCGACAGCCCTGGGTAATGGATATTAAATTATGTGAAACTGAATATCACACTTTTGAACTTTGTTGTTGTTGTTGTTTTACCTCTGAGCGGCACTTTTTTGCACACCATGGGCTAAATGGCCAGGTCACAAGGACCCCGAAGGCTCAGAGAAGGTTGGGAGAGGGGACCCACTGGAACAGCTGTTGGGAGACAGATGGTAGCCTCCCGTCAAGGCCATCCAGCGTGTTCTTTAACGTGCACAGGGTATGGCTCTCCCGCACACGGGGCCACGGCTTAACGTCCCATCCGACGGACGGCGGCCTTTCCAAGCCCATCGGTGTCCCCTACTGACCGTGGGCAGGGCGGGGAATTTTGCGGAGATAAATCTCAAGGCTGATCCAGCTGGGACTCGAACCTGGGGACTACAGATTACGAGCCTGGCGCGCTACCGACTGAGCCACCCCCGCCCCATTTTGAACTTTGAGATGACTTTAAAGACTTGAATGACTCAGGGTCTCCAAATAACCCTGGAGTATTCAATTAATAAATGTGTATGATGATAATCCCATAGTTCTTGCATTCATTTACTCCTTATAATAAACATTAACTTATTGATGAATTATTTAATGTATTTGTATCTAAAATAGGCAATAATTTGCATAGAATAAAAGTATCAAATGCTATATAATTATTAAACAGCTACAATTTCTGTAGAAAAGATGCTATTTTAATAATATAAATTTTTTAATAATAATGATAAATTTAATTAATTTAATAATAATAATAATTAAGATTTGGAACGGCTTACACTAAATCTACTTTGTGCAAATTAAAGCTAAGTAATGCTAATAGATGCGATAACTAGAATGTCACTGAAACAGTTTCATATGTTCTAATTGTTCTGCATAAAATATGATTTAGAAAGAAATTTAACCAGCTGAAAATCTCTTATAAATGAAAATAAATTAAATAATCTTTTCGGTCACAAAAATAAGGGGGCGGGGGTGGCTCAGTCGGTAGCGCGCCAGGCTCGTAATCTGTAGTTCCCAGGTTCGAGTCCCAGCTGGGTCAGCGTTGAGATTTATCTCCGCAAAATTCCCCGCGCTGCCCACGGTCAGTAGGGGACACTGATGGGCTTGGAAAGGCCGCCGTCCGTCGGATGGGATGTTAAGTCGTGGCCCCGTGTGCGGGAGAGCCATACCCTGTGCACGTTAAAGAACACGCTGGATGGCCTTGACGGGAGGCTACCATCTGTCTCCCAACAGCTGTTCCAGTGGGTCCCCTCCCCCAACCTTCTCTGAGCCTTCGGGGTCCATGTGACCTGGCCATTTAGCCCATGGTGTGCAAAAAAGTGCCGCTCAGAGGTAAAACAAACCAACTCCTTAATTTTCAAAAGAAATGAAAAAAAAAAATCACAATTTTTACAACTCACCTGGATTTTACCAAGTCGCTTCCAATTTTGCCAACTCCGATTAACTTTAGGAGGAAAGTTCCCTCCCCCCATCTCCCCCATAGCTACGACCCTGAGTTCAGGCTGTGAAATCTGTCCGTTGCTGCTATGGATCCTACTAAGATGGGGGAAAGATTTGTCATTTTCACAAGGATGCAGTTTCGGGACGACGAGAAAATATTTCATGCGGATTAATTACAAGTATATGGGGATCATACCTGTTCATATGGCACTATTACGGAATGGATGTGCAAATTCAGAAAAGGACGGCAGAGCTTCGAATATCTTCCTAGTGCAGGAAGATAAAAGGAACCCATAAACGAGAGAACCATCGCTGTTGTTCATGAACTCATTAAGCTTAAACTGGCATAGTGGTTACAAAGCTTGTTACTCTTCCAGTAGAGCAAACTTGTTGCGTTAGCTCTAACTGAGGCAGTGGTTAGCAGCGACTTCGATATTAGTAGGGAATGTATTTGTATGAGAAGCCTGTAAAAGCTAGGAGTAGCGTCTAGGATTCTTCTTTGTCCTAAATGTTGCAAATAAAGAAAAGAAAGAAACCACCCATCATCATTCAGGCAATACGCTTAGTTGTCAGAGTATCGATTGGCAGTGAGGACACAATTTTTCATCAACATTTAAAGTCCCGAAAGATTCTGTGCCAAATGGGTAGCTCATAAATTGACAGAACAACAAAAAAAAGTGTTAGAGTCGACTCGTGCAAGGAGACATGTGCAAAATGTTTGAATCTAGTGGCCCGAGACGCTTAAATTGTCACAGGTGATGAGATGTGATTTTATTACACCTCTCAGAAAGATCGAAAACTATGTTTGGGTTGAGGAAGATGAACCACTTCCTCAAAGTCTCCGGCAATACTTTCGCTCAAGAAAGATGTTCACAATTTCTTTCAATCCCAAGGAGTGATAGCCGTGAACACCCTCATCTCCCTTATAGCTACGCCCCTAAGTTCAGTTTATGAAATCTGTGCGTAAAATAAATGACCAATACAACACCAACATTGTTTTGCCCAAAATGATTAAAGAGATGAAGGAGTAGAGTCTAGGGTTCAAGGGTTCTGCTTTTTCATGACAATAGCAATGATCACAAATTCTGACAAGTTACGGCCTATCTGGAGCAGGAAAAAAAATCTAACAGCGACCCCATCCTGCAAATTCACCCGATCTTGCACCATGTGATTTTTGTTGTTTCCAAAAAATAAATAGGAACTTGCTAGGAAGCCTTTTACAAGGGGTGCAAGACCTTGCAAAATGTGTGCATTCAAAGTTATTGAGTATTCTCCAACAAGAGTACCTACCACCAAGCGTTCCAGAATTGACGTAGATGTGTGAAACTTTGTATAGATGCTGGAGAGGAATATTTCGAAGGACACTTAAAGTTTCGTTGAGGTAATAGCAATGATTTTTGTTTTGTCTGCAGATACATATCAAGAACGTTTTGAACGCTCCTCGTATATATTAGAAATAATCGGGCTCAAAATAGTACAGACGACTTCAAGCTCGCGTGTGTGTGTGTGTGTGTGGGGGGGGGGGGTGAAATTCAGTTCAGAATGATTTATATTTCGAATATTTCTTATAATTGTTAAGAAATATGCAAATATATTTTATATTTTTGATTAGAATTTTAATATTTTTATCAATCTTTGGCAATTAAAAAAAAGCATCGTGCAGC
>JAWZYU010000622.1:0-93894 GCA_038380435.1 Ryuthela nishihirai
ACCAGAAGTCGGATGACCTTTCTGTAAAGTACGTATTACTCGACTTTAAAAGGGCTTTCCAATGACGCAATCCCGAAGCTCTAGCTCAATTAGAGAAAAACTTCATTTGTAGAATTTTGTTACACGTTTTTGGCTTTTTCTCGTGAACCAGAAGTCGGATGACCTTTCTGTAAAGTACGTATTACTCGACTTTAAAAGGGCTTTCCAATGACGCAATCCCGAAGCTCTAGCTCAATTAGAGAAAAACTTCATTTGTAGAATTTTGTTACACGTTTTTGGCTTTTTCTCGTGAACCAGAGATCGGATGACCTTTCTGTAAAGTACGTATTACTCGACTTTAAAAGGGCTTTCCAATGACGCAATCCCGAAGCTCTAGCTCAATTAGAGAAAAACTTCATTTGTAGAATTTTGTTACACGTTTTTGGCTTTTTCTCGTGAACCAGAAGTCGGATGACCTTTCTGTAAAGTACGTATTACTCGACTTTAAAAGGGCTTTCCAATGACGCAATCCCGAAGCTCTAGCTCAATTAGAGAAAAACTTCATTTGTAGAATTTTGTTACACGTTTTTGGCTTTTTCTCGTGAACCAGAGATCGGATGACCTTTCTGTAAAGTACGTATTACTCGACTTTAAAAGGGCTTTCCAATGACGCAATCCCGAAGCTCTAGCTCAATTAGAGAAAAACTTCATTTGTAGAATTTTGTTACACGTTTTTGGCTTTTTCTCGTGAACCAGAAGTCGGATGACCTTTCTGTAAAGTACGTATTACTCGACTTTAAAAGGGCTTTCCAATGACGCAATCCCGAAGCTCTAGCTCAATTAGAGAAAAACTTCATTTGTAGAATTTTGTTACACGTTTTTGGCTTTTTCTCGTGAACCAGAGATCGGATGACCTTTCTGTAAAGTACGTATTACTCGACTTTAAAAGGGCTTTCCAATGACGCAATCCCCGAAGCTCTAGCTCAATTAGAGAAAAACTTCATTTGTAGAATTTTGTTACACGTTTTTGGCTTTTTCTCGTGAACCAGAGATCGGATGACCTTTCTGTAAAGTACGTATTACTCGACTTTAAAAGGGCTTTCCAATGACGCAATCCCCGAAGCTCTAGCTCAATTAGAGAAAAACTTCATTTGTAGAATTTTGTTACACGTTTTTGGCTTTTTCTCGTGAACCAGAGATCGGATGACCTTTCTGTAAAGTACGTATTACTCGACTTTAAAAGGGCTTTCCAATGACGCAATCCCCGAAGCTCTAGCTCAATTAGAGAAAAACTTCATTTGTAGAATTTTGTTACACGTTTTTGGCTTTTTCTCGTGAACCAGAGATCGGATGACCTTTCTGTAAAGTACGTATTACTCGACTTTAAAAGGGCTTTCCAATGACGCAATCCCCGAAGCTCTAGCTCAATTAGAGAAAAACTTCATTTGTAGAATTTTGTTACACGTTTTTGGCTTTTTCTCGTGAACCAGAAGTCGGATGACCTTTCTGTAAAGTACGTATTACTCGACTTTAAAAGGGCTTTCCAATGACGCAATTCCCGAAGCTCTAGCTCAATTAGAGAAAAACTTCATTTGTAGAATTTTGTTACACGTTTTTGGCTTTTTCTCGTGAACCAGAAGTCGGATGACCTTTCTGTAAAGTACGTATTACTCGACTTTAAAAGGGCTTTCCAATGACGCAATCCCCGAAGCTCTAGCTCAATTAGAGAAAAACTTCATTTGTAGAATTTTGTTACACGTTTTTGGCTTTTTCTCGTGAACCAGAGATCGGATGACCTTTCTGTAAAGTACGTATTACTCGACTTTAAAAGGGCTTTCCAATGACGCAATCCCCGAAGCTCTAGCTCAATTAGAGAAAAACTTCATTTGTAGAATTTTGTTACACGTTTTTGGCTTTTTCTCGTGAACCAGAAGTCGGATGACCTTTCTGTAAAGTACGTATTACTCGACTTTAAAAGGGCTTTCCAATGACGCAATCCCCGAAGCTCTAGCTCAATTAGAGAAAAACTTCATTTGTAGAATTTTGTTACACGTTTTTGGCTTTTTCTCGTGAACCAGAGATCGGATGACCTTTCTGTAAAGTACGTATTACTCGACTTTAAAAGGGCTTTCCAATGACGCAATCCCCGAAGCTCTAGCTCAATTAGAGAAAAACTTCATTTGTAGAATTTTGTTACACGTTTTTGGCTTTTTCTCGTGAACCAGAAGTCGGATGACCTTTCTGTAAAGTACGTATTACTCGACTTTAAAAGGGCTTTCCAATGACGCAATTCCCGAAGCTCTAGCTCAATTAGAGAAAAACTTCATTTGTAGAATTTTGTTACACGTTTTTGGCTTTTTCTCGTGAACCAGAGATCGGATGACCTTTCTGTAAAGTACGTATTACTCGACTTTAAAAGGGCTTTCCAATGACGCAATCCCCGAAGCTCTAGCTCAATTAGAGAAAAACTTCATTTGTAGAATTTTGTTACACGTTTTTGGCTTTTTCTCGTGAACCAGAGATCGGATGACCTTTCTGTAAAGTACGTATTACTCGACTTTAAAAGGGCTTTCCAATGACGCAATCCCGAAGCTCTAGCTCAATTAGAGAAAAACTTCATTTGTAGAATTTTGTTACACGTTTTTGGCTTTTTCTCGTGAACCAGAGATCGGATGACCTTTCTGTAAAGTACGTATTACTCGACTTTAAAAGGGCTTTCCAATGACGCAATCCCCGAAGCTCTAGCTCAATTAGAGAAAAACTTCATTTGTAGAATTTTGTTACACGTTTTTGGCTTTTTCTCGTGAACCAGAGATCGGATGACCTTTCTGTAAAGTACGTATTACTCGACTTTAAAAGGGCTTTCCAATGACGCAATCCCCGAAGCTCTAGCTCAATTAGAGAAAAACTTCATTTGTAGAATTTTGTTACACGTTTTTGGCTTTTTCTCGTGAACCAGAAGTCGGATGACCTTTCTGTAAAGTACGTATTACTCGACTTTAAAAGGGCTTTCCAATGACGCAATTCCGAAGCTCTAGCTCAATTAGAGAAAAACTTCATTTGTAGAATTTTGTTACACGTTTTTGGCTTTTTCTCGTGAACCAGAGATCGGATGACCTTTCTGTAAAGTACGTATTACTCGACTTTAAAAGGGCTTTCCAATGACGCAATCCCGAAGCTCTAGCTCAATTAGAGAAAAACTTCATTTGTAGAATTTTGTTACACGTTTTTGGCTTTTTCTCGTGAACCAGAGATCGGATGACCTTTCTGTAAAGTACGTATTACTCGACTTTAAAAGGGCTTTCCAATGACGCAATCCCCGAAGCTCTAGCTCAATTAGAGAAAAACTTCATTTGTAGAATTTTGTTACACGTTTTTGGCTTTTTCTCGTGAACCAGAGATCGGATGACCTTTCTGTAAAGTACGTATTACTCGACTTTAAAAGGGCTTTCCAATGACGCAATCCCCGAAGCTCTAGCTCAATTAGAGAAAAACTTCATTTGTAGAATTTTGTTACACGTTTTTGGCTTTTTCTCGTGAACCAGAGATCGGATGACCTTTCTGTAAAGTACGTATTACTCGACTTTAAAAGGGCTTTCCAATGACGCAATTCCGAAGCTCTAGCTCAATTAGAGAAAAACTTCATTTGTAGAATTTTGTTACACGTTTTTGGCTTTTTCTCGTGAACCAGAGATCGGATGACCTTTCTGTAAAGTACGTATTACTCGACTTTAAAAGGGCTTTCCAATGACGCAATCCCGAAGCTCTAGCTCAATTAGAGAAAAACTTCATTTGTAGAATTTTGTTACACGTTTTTGGCTTTTTCTCGTGAACCAGAGATCGGATGACCTTTCTGTAAAGTACGTATTACTCGACTTTAAAAGGGCTTTCCAATGACGCAATCCCGAAGCTCTAGCTCAATTAGAGAAAAACTTCATTTGTAGAATTTTGTTACACGTTTTTGGCTTTTTCTCGTGAACCAGAGATCGGATGACCTTTCTGTAAAGTACGTATTACTCGACTTTAAAAGGGCTTTCCAATGACGCAATCCCGAAGCTCTAGCTCAATTAGAGAAAAACTTCATTTGTAGAATTTTGTTACACGTTTTTGGCTTTTTCTCGTGAACCAGAGATCGGATGACCTTTCTGTAAAGTACGTATTACTCGACTTTAAAAGGGCTTTCCAATGACGCAATCCCGAAGCTCTAGCTCAATTAGAGAAAAACTTCATTTGTAGAATTTTGTTACACGTTTTTGGCTTTTTCTCGTGAACCAGAGATCGGATGACCTTTCTGTAAAGTACGTATTACTCGACTTTAAAAGGGCTTTCCAATGACGCAATTCCCGAAGCTCTAGCTCAATTAGAGAAAAACTTCATTTGTAGAATTTTGTTACACGTTTTTGGCTTTTTCTCGTGAACCAGAGATCGGATGACCTTTCTGTAAAGTACGTATTACTCGACTTTAAAAGGGCTTTCCAATGACGCAATCCCCGAAGCTCTAGCTCAATTAGAGAAAAACTTCATTTGTAGAATTTTGTTACACGTTTTTGGCTTTTTCTCGTGAACCAGAGATCGGATGACCTTTCTGTAAAGTACGTATTACTCGACTTTAAAAGGGCTTTCCAATGACGCAATCCCGAAGCTCTAGCTCAATTAGAGAAAAACTTCATTTGTAGAATTTTGTTACACGTTTTTGGCTTTTTCTCGTGAACCAGAAGTCGGATGACCTTTCTGTAAAGTACGTATTACTCGACTTTAAAAGGGCTTTCCAATGACGCAATTCCGAAGCTCTAGCTCAATTAGAGAAAAACTTCATTTGTAGAATTTTGTTACACGTTTTTGGCTTTTTCTCGTGAACCAGAGATCGGATGACCTTTCTGTAAAGTACGTATTACTCGACTTTAAAAGGGCTTTCCAATGACGCAATCCCGAAGCTCTAGCTCAATTAGAGAAAAACTTCATTTGTAGAATTTTGTTACACGTTTTTGGCTTTTTCTCGTGAACCAGAGATCGGATGACCTTTCTGTAAAGTACGTATTACTCGACTTTAAAAGGGCTTTCCAATGACGCAATCCCGAAGCTCTAGCTCAATTAGAGAAAAACTTCATTTGTAGAATTTTGTTACACGTTTTTGGCTTTTTCTCCGTGAACCAGAGATCGGATGACCTTTCTGTAAAGTACGTATTACTCGACTTTAAAAGGGCTTTCCAATGACGCAATCCCGAAGCTCTAGCTCAATTAGAGAAAAACTTCATTTGTAGAATTTTGTTACACGTTTTTGGCTTTTTCTCGTGAACCAGAGATCGGATGACCTTTCTGTAAAGTACGTATTACTCGACTTTAAAAGGGCTTTCCAATGACGCAATCCCCGAAGCTCTAGCTCAATTAGAGAAAAACTTCATTTGTAGAATTTTGTTACACGTTTTTGGCTTTTTCTCGTGAACCAGAGATCGGATGACCTTTCTGTAAAGTACGTATTACTCGACTTTAAAAGGGCTTTCCAATGACGCAATCCCCGAAGCTCTAGCTCAATTAGAGAAAAACTTCATTTGTAGAATTTTGTTACACGTTTTTGGCTTTTTCTCGTGAACCAGAGATCGGATGACCTTTCTGTAAAGTACGTATTACTCGACTTTAAAAGGGCTTTCCAATGACGCAATCCCCGAAGCTCTAGCTCAATTAGAGAAAAACTTCATTTGTAGAATTTTGTTACACGTTTTTGGCTTTTTCTCGTGAACCAGAGATCGGATGACCTTTCTGTAAAGTACGTATTACTCGACTTTAAAAGGGCTTTCCAATGACGCAATCCCCGAAGCTCTAGCTCAATTAGAGAAAAACTTCATTTGTAGAATTTTGTTACACGTTTTTGGCTTTTTCTCGTGAACCAGAGATCGGATGACCTTTCTGTAAAGTACGTATTACTCGACTTTAAAAGGGCTTTCCAATGACGCAATCCCGAAGCTCTAGCTCAATTAGAGAAAAACTTCATTTGTAGAATTTTGTTACACGTTTTTGGCTTTTTCTCGTGAACCAGAGATCGGATGACCTTTCTGTAAAGTACGTATTACTCGACTTTAAAAGGGCTTTCCAATGACGCAATCCCCGAAGCTCTAGCTCAATTAGAGAAAAACTTCATTTGTAGAATTTTGTTACACGTTTTTGGCTTTTTCTCGTGAACCAGAGATCGGATGACCTTTCTGTAAAGTACGTATTACTCGACTTTAAAAGGGCTTTCCAATGACGCAATCCCCGAAGCTCTAGCTCAATTAGAGAAAAACTTCATTTGTAGAATTTTGTTACACGTTTTTGGCTTTTTCTCGTGAACCAGAGATCGGATGACCTTTCTGTAAAGTACGTATTACTCGACTTTAAAAGGGCTTTTTAAAAGGGCTTTCCAATGACGCAATCCCCGAAGCTCTAGCTCAATTAGAGAAAAACTTCATTTGTAGAATTTTGTTACACGTTTTTGGCTTTTTCTCGTGAACCAGAGATCGGATGACCTTTCTGTAAAGTACGTATTACTCGACTTTAAAAGGGCTTTCCAATGACGCAATCCCCGAAGCTCTAGCTCAATTAGAGAAAAACTTCATTTGTAGAATTTTGTTACACGTTTTTGGCTTTTTCTCGTGAACCAGAGATCGGATGACCTTTCTGTAAAGTACGTATTACTCGACTTTAAAAGGGCTTTCCAATGACGCAATCCCCGAAGCTCTAGCTCAATTAGAGAAAAACTTCATTTGTAGAATTTTGTTACACGTTTTTGGCTTTTTCTCGTGAACCAGAGATCGGATGACCTTTCTGTAAAGTACGTATTACTCGACTTTAAAAGGGCTTTCCAATGACGCAATTCCCGAAGCTCTAGCTCAATTAGAGAAAAACTTCATTTGTAGAATTTTGTTACACGTTTTTGGCTTTTTCTCGTGAACCAGAGATCGGATGACCTTTCTGTAAAGTACGTATTACTCGACTTTAAAAGGGCTTTCCAATGACGCAATCCCCGAAGCTCTAGCTCAATTAGAGAAAAACTTCATTTGTAGAATTTTGTTACACGTTTTTGGCTTTTTCTCGTGAACCAGAGATCGGATGACCTTTCTGTAAAGTACGTATTACTCGACTTTAAAAGGGCTTTCCAATGACGCAATCCCCGAAGCTCTAGCTCAATTAGAGAAAAACTTCATTTGTAGAATTTTGTTACACGTTTTTGGCTTTTTCTCGTGAACCAGAGATCGGATGACCTTTCTGTAAAGTACGTATTACTCGACTTTAAAAGGGCTTTCCAATGACGCAATCCCCGAAGCTCTAGCTCAATTAGAGAAAAACTTCATTTGTAGAATTTTGTTACACGTTTTTGGCTTTTTCTCGTGAACCAGAGATCGGATGACCTTTCTGTAAAGTATGTATTACTCGACTTTAAAAGGGCTTTCCAATGACGCAATCCCCGAAGCTCTAGCTCAATTAGAGAAAAACTTCATTTGTAGAATTTTGTTACACGTTTTTGGCTTTTTCTCGTGAACCAGAGATCGGATGACCTTTCTGTAAAGTACGTATTACTCGACTTTAAAAGGGCTTTCCAATGACGCAATCCCCGAAGCTCTAGCTCAATTAGAGAAAAACTTCATTTGTAGAATTTTGTTACACGTTTTTGGCTTTTTCTCGTGAACCAGAGATCGGATGACCTTTCTGTAAAGTACGTATTACTCGACTTTAAAAGGGCTTTCCAATGACGCAATCCCCGAAGCTCTAGCTCAATTAGAGAAAAACTTCATTTGTAGAATTTTGTTACACGTTTTTGGCTTTTTCTCGTGAACCAGAGATCGGATGACCTTTCTGTAAAGTACGTATTACTCGACTTTAAAAGGGCTTTCCAATGACGCAATCCCCGAAGCTCTAGCTCAATTAGAGAAAAACTTCATTTGTAGAATTTTGTTACACGTTTTTGGCTTTTTCTCGTGAACCAGAGATCGGATGACCTTTCTGTAAAGTACGTATTACTCGACTTTAAAAGGGCTTTCCAATGACGCAATCCCCGAAGCTCTAGCTCAATTAGAGAAAAACTTCATTTGTAGAATTTTGTTACACGTTTTTGGCTTTTTCTCGTGAACCAGAGATCGGATGACCTTTCTGTAAAGTACGTATTACTCGACTTTAAAAGGGCTTTCCAATGACGCAATCCCGAAGCTCTAGCTCAATTAGAGAAAAACTTCATTTGTAGAATTTTGTTACACGTTTTTGGCTTTTTCTCGTGAACCAGAGATCGGATGACCTTTCTGTAAAGTACGTATTACTCGACTTTAAAAGGGCTTTCCAATGACGCAATCCCCGAAGCTCTAGCTCAATTAGAGAAAAACTTCATTTGTAGAATTTTGTTACACGTTTTTGGCTTTTTCTCGTGAACCAGAGATCGGATGACCTTTCTGTAAAGTACGTATTACTCGACTTTAAAAGGGCTTTCCAATGACGCAATCCCCGAAGCTCTAGCTCAATTAGAGAAAAACTTCATTTGTAGAATTTTGTTACACGTTTTTGGCTTTTTCTCGTGAACCAGAAGTCGGATGACCTTTCTGTAAAGTACGTATTACTCGACTTTAAAAGGGCTTTCCAATGACGCAATTTCCGAAGCTCTAGCTCAATTAGAGAAAAACTTCATTTGTAGAATTTTGTTACACGTTTTTGGCTTTTTCTCGTGAACCAGAGATCGGATGACCTTTCTGTAAAGTACGTATTACTCGACTTTAAAAGGGCTTTCCAATGACGCAATCCCGAAGCTCTAGCTCAATTAGAGAAAAACTTCATTTGTAGAATTTTGTTACACGTTTTTGGCTTTTTCTCGTGAACCAGAGATCGGATGACCTTTCTGTAAAGTACGTATTACTCGACTTTAAAAGGGCTTTCCAATGACGCAATCCCGAAGCTCTAGCTCAATTAGAGAAAAACTTCATTTGTAGAATTTTGTTACACGTTTTTGGCTTTTTCTCGTGAACCAGAGATCGGATGACCTTTCTGTAAAGTACGTATTACTCGACTTTAAAAGGGCTTTCCAATGACGCAATCCCCGAAGCTCTAGCTCAATTAGAGAAAAACTTCATTTGTAGAATTTTGTTACACGTTTTTGGCTTTTTCTCGTGAACCAGAGATCGGATGACCTTTCTGTAAAGTACGTATTACTCGACTTTAAAAGGGCTTTCCAATGACGCAATTCCCGAAGCTCTAGCTCAATTAGAGAAAAACTTCATTTGTAGAATTTTGTTACACGTTTTTGGCTTTTTCTCGTGAACCAGAGATCGGATGACCTTTCTGTAAAGTACGTATTACTCGACTTTAAAAGGGCTTTCCAATGACGCAATTCCGAAGCTCTAGCTCAATTAGAGAAAAACTTCATTTGTAGAATTTTGTTACACGTTTTTGGCTTTTTCTCGTGAACCAGAGATCGGATGACCTTTCTGTAAAGTACGTATTACTCGACTTTAAAAGGGCTTTCCAATGACGCAATCCCCGAAGCTCTAGCTCAATTAGAGAAAAACTTCATTTGTAGAATTTTGTTACACGTTTTTGGCTTTTCTCGTGAACCAGAGATCGGATGACCTTTCTGTAAAGTACGTATTACTCGACTTTAAAAGGGCTTTCCAATGACGCAATCCCGAAGCTCTAGCTCAATTAGAGAAAAACTTCATTTGTAGAATTTTGTTACACGTTTTGGCTTTTTCTCGTGAACCAGAGATCGGATGACCTTTCTGTAAAGTACGTATTACTCGACTTTAAAAGGGCTTTCCAATGACGCAATTTCCGAAGCTCTAGCTCAATTAGAGAAAAACTTCATTTGTAGAATTTTGTTACACGTTTTTGGCTTTTTCTCGTGAACCAGAGATCGGATGACCTTTCTGTAAAGTACGTATTACTCGACTTTAAAAGGGCTTTCCAATGACGCAATCCCGAAGCTCTAGCTCAATTAGAGAAAAACTTCATTTGTAGAATTTTGTTACACGTTTTTGGCTTTTTCTCGTGAACCAGAGATCGGATGACCTTTCTGTAAAGTACGTATTACTCGACTTTAAAAGGGCTTTCCAATGACGCAATCCCGAAGCTCTAGCTCAATTAGAGAAAAACTTCATTTGTAGAATTTTGTTACACGTTTTTGGCTTTTTCTCGTGAACCAGAAGTCGGATGACCTTTCTGTAAAGTACGTATTACTCGACTTTAAAAGGGCTTTCCAATGACGCAATTTCCGAAGCTCTAGCTCAATTAGAGAAAAACTTCATTTGTAGAATTTTGTTACACGTTTTTGGCTTTTTCTCGTGAACCAGAGATCGGATGACCTTTCTGTAAAGTACGTATTACTCGACTTTAAAAGGGCTTTCCAATGACGCAATCCCGAAGCTCTAGCTCAATTAGAGAAAAACTTCATTTGTAGAATTTTGTTACACGTTTTTGGCTTTTTCTCGTGAACCAGAGATCGGATGACCTTTCTGTAAAGTACGTATTACTCGACTTTAAAAGGGCTTTCCAATGACGCAATCCCGAAGCTCTAGCTCAATTAGAGAAAAACTTCATTTGTAGAATTTTGTTACACGTTTTTGGCTTTTTCTCGTGAACCAGAGATCGGATGACCTTTCTGTAAAGTACGTATTACTCGACTTTAAAAGGGCTTTCCAATGACGCAATCCCCGAAGCTCTAGCTCAATTAGAGAAAAACTTCATTTGTAGAATTTTGTTACACGTTTTTGGCTTTTCTCGTGAACCAGAGATCGGATGACCTTTCTGTAAAGTATGTATTACTCGACTTTAAAAGGGCTTTCCAATGACGCAATCCCCGAAGCTCTAGCTCAATTAGAGAAAAACTTCATTTGTAGAATTTTGTTACACGTTTTTGGCTTTTTCTCGTGAACCAGAGATCGGATGACCTTTCTGTAAAGTACGTATTACTCGACTTTAAAAGGGCTTTCCAATGACGCAATCCCCGAAGCTCTAGCTCAATTAGAGAAAAACTTCATTTGTAGAATTTTGTTACACGTTTTTGGCTTTTTTCTCGTGAACCAGAAGTCGGATGACCTTTCTGTAAAGTACGTATTACTCGACTTTAAAAGGGCTTCCAATGACGCAATCCCCGAAGCTCTAGCTCAATTAGAGAAAAACTTCATTTGTAGAATTTTGTACACGTTTTTGGCTTTTTCTCGTGAACCAGAGATCGGATGACCTTTCTGTAAAGTACGTATTACTCGACTTTAAAAGGGCTTTCCAATGACGCAATCCCCGAAGCTCTAGCTCAATTAGAGAAAAACTTCATTTGTAGAATTTTGTTACACGTTTTTGGCTTTTTCTCGTGAACCAGAGATCGGATGACCTTTCTGTAAAGTATGTATTACTCGACTTTAAAAGGGCTTTCCAATGACGCAATCCCCGAAGCTCTAGCTCAATTAGAGAAAAACTTCATTTGTAGAATTTTGTTACACGTTTTTGGCTTTTTCTCGTGAACCAGAGATCGGATGACCTTTCTGTAAAGTACGTATTACTCGACTTTAAAAGGGCTTTCCAATGACGCAATCCCCGAAGCTCTAGCTCAATTAGAGAAAAACTTCATTTGTAGAATTTTGTTACACGTTTTTGGCTTTTTCTCGTGAACCAGAAGTCGGATGACCTTTCTGTAAAGTACGTATTACTCGACTTTAAAAGGGCTTTCCAATGACGCAATCCCCGAAGCTCTAGCTCAATTAGAGAAAAACTTCATTTGTAGAATTTTGTTACACGTTTTTGGCTTTTTCTCGTGAACCAGAGATCGGATGACCTTTCTGTAAAGTACGTATTACTCGACTTTAAAAGGGCTTTCCAATGACGCAATCCCCGAAGCTCTAGCTCAATTAGAGAAAAACTTCATTTGTAGAATTTTGTTACACGTTTTTGGCTTTTTCTCGTGAACCAGAAGTCGGATGACCTTTCTGTAAAGTACGTATTACTCGACTTTAAAAGGGCTTTCCAATGACGCAATTCCCGAAGCTCTAGCTCAATTAGAGAAAAACTTCATTTGTAGAATTTTGTTACACGTTTTTGGCTTTTTCTCGTGAACCAGAGATCGGATGACCTTTCTGTAAAGTATGTATTACTCGACTTTAAAAGGGCTTTCCAATGACGCAATCCCCGAAGCTCTAGCTCAATTAGAGAAAAACTTCATTTGTAGAATTTTGTTACACGTTTTTGGCTTTTTCTCGTGAACCAGAGATCGGATGACCTTTCTGTAAAGTACGTATTACTCGACTTTAAAAGGGCTTTCCAATGACGCAATCCCCGAAGCTCTAGCTCAATTAGAGAAAAACTTCATTTGTAGAATTTTGTTACACGTTTTTGGCTTTTTCTCGTGAACCAGAGATCGGATGACCTTTCTGTAAAGTACGTATTACTCGACTTTAAAAGGGCTTTCCAATGACGCAATCCCCGAAGCTCTAGCTCAATTAGAGAAAAACTTCATTTGTAGAATTTTGTTACACGTTTTTGGCTTTTTCTCGTGAACCAGAGATCGGATGACCTTTCTGTAAAGTATGTATTACTCGACTTTAAAGGGCTTTCCAATGACGCAATCCCCGAAGCTCTAGCTCAATTAGAGAAAAACTTCATTTGTAGAATTTTGTTACACGTTTTTGGCTTTTTCTCGTGAACCAGAGATCGGATGACCTTTCTGTAAAGTACGTATTACTCGACTTTAAAAGGGCTTTCCAATGACGCAATCCCCGAAGCTCTAGCTCAATTAGAGAAAAACTTCATTTGTAGAATTTTGTTACACGTTTTTGGCTTTTTCTCGTGAACCAGAAGTCGGATGACCTTTCTGTAAAGTACGTATTACTCGACTTTAAAAGGGCTTTCCAATGACGCAATCCCCGAAGCTCTAGCTCAATTAGAGAAAAACTTCATTTGTAGAATTTTGTTACACGTTTTTGGCTTTTTCTCGTGAACCAGAGATCGGATGACCTTTCTGTAAAGTACGTATTACTCGACTTTAAAAGGGCTTTCCAATGACGCAATCCCCGAAGCTCTAGCTCAATTAGAGAAAAACTTCATTTGTAGAATTTTGTTACACGTTTTTGGCTTTTTCTCGTGAACCAGAGATCGGATGACCTTTCTGTAAAGTATGTATTACTCGACTTTAAAAGGGCTTTCCAATGACGCAATCCCCGAAGCTCTAGCTCAATTAGAGAAAAACTTCATTTGTAGAATTTTGTTACACGTTTTTGGCTTTTTCTCGTGAACCAGAGATCGGATGACCTTTCTGTAAGTACGTATTACTCGACTTTAAAAGGGCTTTCCAATGACGCAATCCCCGAAGCTCTAGCTCAATTAGAGAAAAACTTCATTTGTAGAATTTTGTTACACGTTTTTGGCTTTTTCTCGTGAACCAGAAGTCGGATGACCTTTCTGTAAAGTACGTATTACTCGACTTTAAAAGGGCTTTCCAATGACGCAATCCCCGAAGCTCTAGCTCAATTAGAGAAAAACTTCATTTGTAGAATTTTGTTACACGTTTTTGGCTTTTTCTCGTGAACCAGAGATCGGATGACCTTTCTGTAAAGTACGTATTACTCGACTTTAAAAGGGCTTTCCAATAACGCAATCCCCGAAGCTCTAGCTCAATTAGAGAAAAACTTCATTTGTAGAATTTTGTTACACGTTTTTGGCTTTTTCTCGTGAACCAGAGATCGGATGACCTTTCTGTAAAGTACGTATTACTCGACTTTAAAAGGGCTTTCCAATGACGCAATCCCCGAAGCTCTAGCTCAATTAGAGAAAAACTTCATTTGTAGAATTTTGTTACACGTTTTTGGCTTTTTCTCGTGAACCAGAGATCGGATGACCTTTCTGTAAAGTATGTATTACTCGACTTTAAAAGGGCTTTCCAATGACGCAATCCCCGAAGCTCTAGCTCAATTAGAGAAAAACTTCATTTGTAGAATTTTGTTACACGTTTTTGGCTTTTTCTCGTGAACCAGAGATCGGATGACCTTTCTGTAAAGTACGTATTACTCGACTTTAAAAGGGCTTTCCAATGACGCAATCCCCGAAGCTCTAGCTCAATTAGAGAAAAACTTCATTTGTAGAATTTTGTTACACGTTTTTGGCTTTTTCTCGTGAACCAGAAGTCGGATGACCTTTCTGTAAAGTACGTATTACTCGACTTTAAAAGGGCTTTCCAATGACGCAATCCCCGAAGCTCTAGCTCAATTAGAGAAAAACTTCATTTGTAGAATTTTGTTACACGTTTTTGGCTTTTTCTCGTGAACCAGAGATCGGATGACCTTTCTGTAAAGTACGTATTACTCGACTTTAAAAGGGCTTTCCAATGACGCAATCCCCGAAGCTCTAGCTCAAATAGAGAAAAACTTCATTTGTAGAATTTTGTTACACGTTTTTGGCTTTTTCTCGTGAACCAGAGATCGGATGACCTTTCTGTAAAGTATGTATTACTCGACTTTAAAAGGGCTTTCCAATGACGCAATCCCCGAAGCTCTAGCTCAATTAGAGAAAAACTTCATTTGTAGAATTTTGTTACACGTTTTTGGCTTTTTCTCGTGAACCAGAGATCGGATGACCTTTCTGTAAAGTACGTATTACTCGACTTTAAAAGGGCTTTCCAATGACGCAATCCCCGAAGCTCTAGCTCAATTAGAGAAAAACTTCATTTGTAGAATTTTGTTACACGTTTTTGGCTTTTTCTCGTGAACCAGAAGTCGGATGACCTTTCTGTAAAGTACGTATTACTCGACTTTAAAAGGGCTTTCCAATGACGCAATCCCCGAAGCTCTAGCTCAATTAGAGAAAAACTTCATTTGTAGAATTTTGTTACACGTTTTTGGCTTTTTCTCGTGAACCAGAGATCGGATGACCTTTCTGTAAAGTACGTATTACTCGACTTTAAAAGGGCTTTCCAATAACGCAATCCCCGAAGCTCTAGCTCAATTAGAGAAAAATTTCATTTGTAGAATTTTGTTACACGTTTTTGGCTTTTTCTCGTAAACCAGAAGTCGGATGACCTTTCTGTAAAGTACGTATTACTCGACTTTAAAAGGGCTTTCCAATGACGCAATCCCCGAAGCTCTAGCTCAATTAGAGAAAAACTTCATTTGTAGAATTTTGTTACACCTTTGTGGCTTTTTCTCGTGAACCAGAAGTCGGATGACCTTTCTGTAAAGTGCATATTACTCGTCTTTAAAACGGCTTTCCAATGTCGCAATCCCGAAGCTCTAACGCAATTAGGGAAAAACTTCATTTGTAGAATTTTGTTACATGTTTTCGGCTTTTTCTCGTGAACCAGAGGTCGGATGACCTTTCTGTAAATTATGTATTACTCGTCTTTAAAACGGCTTTCCAGTGACACAATCCCGGAATATCTTGGTCAATTAGGGAGCAACTTCACATGTAGAATTTTGTTACACGTTTTTGACTTTTTCTCGTGAACCAGAGGTCGGATGACCTTTCTGTAAAGTACGCATTACCTCTCTTTAAAACGGCTTTCCAATGACACAATCTCGGAAGCTCTAGCTCAATTAGAGAAAAACTTCATTTGTAGAATTTTGTTACACGTTTTTGGCTTTTTCTCGTGAACCAGAGATCGGATGACCTTTCTGTAAAGTACGTATTACTCGACTTTAAAAGGGCTTTCCAATGACGCAATCCCCGAAGCTCTAGCTCAATTAGAGAAAAACTTCATTTGTAGAATTTTGTTACACGTTTTTGGCTTTTTCTCGTGAACCAGAGATCGGATGACCTTTCTGTAAAGTACGTATTACTCGACTTTAAAAGGGCTTTCCAATGACGCAATCCCCGAAGCTCTAGCTCAATTAGAGAAAAACTTCATTTGTAGAATTTTGTTACACGTTTTTGGCTTTTTCTCGTGAACCAGAGATCGGATGACCTTTCTGTAAAGTACGTATTACTCGACTTTAAAAGGGCTTTCCAATGACGCAATCCCCGAAACTCTAGCTCAATTAGAGAAAAACTTCATTTGTAGAATTTTGTTACACGTTTTTGGCTTTTTCTCGTGAACCAGAAGTCGGATGACCTTTCTGTAAAGTACGTATTACTCGACTTTAAAAGGGCTTTCCAATGACGCAATTTCCGAAGCTCTAGCTCAATTAGAGAAAAACTTCATTTGTAGAATTTTGTTACACGTTTTTGGCTTTTTCTCGTGAACCAGAGATCGGATGACCTTTCTGTAAAGTACGTATTACTCGACTTTAAAAGGGCTTTCCAATGACGCAATTTCCGAAGCTCTAGCTCAATTAGAGAAAAACTTCATTTGTAGAATTTTGTTACACGTTTTTGGCTTTTTCTCGTGAACCAGAGATCGGATGACCTTTCTGTAAAGTACGTATTACTCGACTTTAAAAGGGCTTTCCAATGACGCAATCCCCGAAGCTCTAGCTCAATTAGAGAAAAACTTCATTTGTAGAATTTTGTTACACGTTTTTGGCTTTTTCTCCTGAACCAGAGATCGGATGACCTTTCTGTAAAGTACGTATTACTCGACTTTAAAAGGGCTTTCCAATGACGCAATCCCCGAAGCTCTAGCTCAATTAGAGAAAAACTTCATTTGTAGAATTTTGTTACACGTTTTTGGCTTTTTCTCGTGAACCAGAAGTCGGATGACCTTTCTGTAAAGTACGTATTACTCGACTTTAAAAGGGCTTTCCAATGACGCAATTTCCGAAGCTCTAGCTCAATTAGAGAAAAACTTCATTTGTAGAATTTTGTTACACGTTTTTGGCTTTTTCTCGTGAACCAGAAGTCGGATGACCTTTCTGTAAAGTACGTATTACTCGACTTTAAAAGGGCTTTCCAATGACGCAATCCCCGAAGCTCTAGCTCAATTAGAGAAAAACTTCATTTGTAGAATTTTGTTACACGTTTTTGGCTTTTTCTCGTGAACCAAAGATCGGATGACCTTTCTGTAAAGTACGTATTACTCGACTTTAAAAGGGCTTTCCAATGACGCAATCCCCGAAGCTCTAGCTCAATTAGAGAAAAACTTCATTTGTAGAATTTTGTTACACGTTTTTGGCTTTTTCTCGTGAACCAGAAGTCGGATGACCTTTCTGTAAAGTACGTATTACTCGACTTTAAAAGGGCTTTCCAATGACGCAATCCCCGAAGCTCTAGCTCAATTAGAGAAAAACTTCATTTGTAGAATTTTGTTACACGTTTTTGGCTTTTTCTCGTGAACCAAAGATCGGATGACCTTTCTGTAAAGTACGTATTACTCGACTTTAAAAGGGCTTTCCAATGACGCAATCCCCGAAGCTCTAGCTCAATTAGAGAAAAACTTCATTTGTAGAATTTTGTTACACGTTTTTGGCTTTTTCTCGTGAACCAGAAGTCGGATGACCTTTCTGTAAAGTACGTATTACTCGACTTTAAAAGGGCTTTCCAATGACGCAATTTCCGAAGCTCTAGCTCAATTAGAGAAAAACTTCATTTGCAGAATTTTGTTACACGTTTTTGGCTTTTTCTCGTGCACCAGAGATCGGATGACCTTTCTGTAAAGTACGTATTACTCGACTTTAAAAGGGCTTTCCAATGACGCAATCCCCGAAGCTCTAGCTCAATTAGAGAAAAACTTCATTTGTAGAATTTTGTTACACGTTTTTGGCTTTTTCTCGTGAACCAGAAGTCGGATGACCTTTCTGTAAAGTACGTATTACTCGACTTTAAAAGGGCTTTCCAATGACGCAATTTCCGAAGCTCTAGCTCAATTAGAGAAAAACGTCATTTGTAGAATTTTGTTACACGTTTTTGGCTTTTTCTCGTGAACCAGAGATCGGATGACCTTTCTGTAAAGTATGTATTACTCGACTTTAAAAGGGCTTTCCAATGACGCAATCCCCGAAGCTCTAGCTCAATTAGAGAAAAACTTCATTTGTAGAATTTTGTTACACGTTTTTGGCTTTTTCTCGTGAACCAGAGATCGGATGACCTTTCTGTAAAGTACGTATTACTCGACTTTAAAAGGGCTTTCCAATGACGCAATCCCCGAAGCTCTAGCTCAATTAGAGAAAAACTTCATTTGTAGAATTTTGTTACACGTTTTTGGCTTTTTCTCGTGAACCAGAGATCGGATGACCTTTCTGTAAAGTACGTATTACTCGACTTTAAAAGGGCTTTCCAATGACGCAATCCCCGAAGCTCTAGCTCAATTAGAGAAAAACTTCATTTGTAGAATTTTGTTACACGTTTTTGGCTTTTTCTCGTGAACCAGAGATCGGATGACCTTTCTGTAAAGTACGTATTACTCGACTTTAAAAGGGCTTTCCAATGACGCAATCCCCGAAACTCTAGCTCAATTAGAGAAAAACTTCATTTGTAGAATTTTGTTACACGTTTTTGACTTTTTCTCGTGAACCAGAAGTCGGATGACCTTTCTGTAAAGTACGTATTACTCGACTTTAAAAGGGCTTTCCAATGACGCAATTTCCGAAGCTCTAGCTCAATTAGAGAAAAACTTCATTTGTAGAATTTTGTTACACGTTTTTGGCTTTTTCTCGTGAACCAGAGATCGGATGACCTTTCTGTAAAGTACGTATTACTCGACTTTAAAAGGGCTTTCCAATGACGCAATTTCCGAAGCTCTAGCTCAATTAGAGAAAAACTTCATTTGTAGAATTTTGTTACACGTTTTTGGCTTTTTCTCGTGAACCAGAGATCGGATGACCTTTCTGTAAAGTACGTATTACTCGACTTTAAAAGGGCTTTCCAATGACGCAATCCCCGAAGCTCTAGCTCAATTAGAGAAAAACTTCATTTGTAGAATTTTGTTACACGTTTTTGGCTTTTTCTCCTGAACCAGAGATCGGATGACCTTTCTGTAAAGTACGTATTACTCGACTTTAAAAGGGCTTTCCAATGACGCAATCCCCGAAGCTCTAGCTCAATTAGAGAAAAACTTCATTTGTAGAATTTTGTTACACGTTTTTGGCTTTTTCTCGTGAACCAGAAGTCGGATGACCTTTCTGTAAAGTACGTATTACTCGACTTTAAAAGGGCTTTCCAATGACGCAATTTCCGAAGCTCTAGCTCAATTAGAGAAAAACTTCATTTGTAGAATTTTGTTACACGTTTATGGCTTTTTCTCCTGAACCAGAGATCGGATGACCTTTCTGTAAAGTACGTATTACTCGACTTTAAAAGGGCTTTCCAATGACGCAATCCCCGAAGCTCTAGCTCAATTAGAGAAAAACTTCATTTGTAGAATTTTGTTACACGTTTTTGGCTTTTTCTCGTGAACCAGAAGTCGGATGACCTTTCTGTAAAGTACGTATTACTCGACTTTAAAAGGGCTTTCCAATGACGCAATTTCCGAAGCTCTAGCTCAATTAGAGAAAAACTTCATTTGTAGAATTTTGTTACACGTTTTTGGCTTTTTCTCGTGAACCAGAAGTCGGATGACCTTTCTGTAAAGTACGTATTACTCGACTTTAAAAGGGCTTTCCAATGACGCAATCCCCGAAGCTCTAGCTCAATTAGAGAAAAACTTCATTTGTAGAATTTTGTTACACGTTTTTGGCTTTTTCTCGTGAACCAAAGATCGGATGACCTTTCTGTAAAGTACGTATTACTCGACTTTAAAAGGGCTTTCCAATGACGCAATCCCCGAAGCTCTAGCTCAATTAGAGAAAAACTTCATTTGTAGAATTTTGTTACACGTTTTTGGCTTTTTCTCGTGAACCAGAAGTCGGATGACCTTTCTGTAAAGTACGTATTACTCGACTTTAAAAGGGCTTTCCAATGACGCAATTTCGAAGCTCTAGCTCAATTAGAGAAAAACTTCATTTGTAGAATTTTGTTACACGTTTTTGGCTTTTTCTCGTGAACCAGAGATCGGATGACCTTTCTGTAAAGTACGTATTACTCGACTTTAAAAGGGCTTTCCAATGACGCAATCCCCGAAGCTCTAGCTCAATTAGAGAAAAACTTCATTTGTAGAATTTTGTTACACGTTTTTGGCTTTTTCTCGTGAACCAGAGATCGGATGACCTTTCTGTAAAGTATGTATTACTCGACTTTAAAAGGGCTTTCCAATGACGCAATCCCCGAAGCTCTAGCTCAATTAGAGAAAAACTTCATTTGTAGAATTTTGTTACACGTTTTTGGCTTTTTCTCGTGAACCACAGATCGGATGACCTTTCTGTAAAGTACGTATTACTCGACTTTAAAAGGGCTTTCCAATGACGCAATCCCCGAAGCTCTAGCTCAATTAGAGAAAAACTTCATTTGTAGAATTTTGTTACACGTTTGTGGCTTTTTCTCGTGAACCAGAGATCGGATGACCTTTCTGTAAAGTACGTATTACTCGACTTTAAAAGGGCTTTCCAATGACGCAATTTCCGAAGCTCTAGCTCAATTAGAGAAAAACTTCATTTGTAGAATTTTGTTACACGTTTTTGGCTTTTTCTCGTGAACCAGAGATCGGATGACCTTTCTGTAAAGTACGTATTACTCGACTTTAAAAGGGCTTTCCAATGACGCAATCCCCGAAGCTCTAGCTCAATTAGAGAAAAACTTCATTTGTAGAATTTTGTTACACGTTTTTGGCTTTTTCTCGTGAACCAGAGATCGGATGACCTTTCTGTAAAGTACGTATTACTCGACTTTAAAAGGGCTTTCCAATGACGCAATCCCCGAAGCTCTAGCTCAATTAGAGAAAAACTTCATTTGTAGAATTTTGTTACACGTTTTTGGCTTTTTCTCGTGAACCAGAAGTCGGATGACCTTTCTGTAAAGTACGTATTACTCGACTTTAAAAGGGCTTTCCAATGACGCAATCCCCGAAGCTCTAGCTCAATTAGAGAAAAACTTCATTTGTAGAATTTTGTTACACGTTTTTGGCTTTTTCTCGTGAACCAGAGATCGGATGACCTTTCTGTAAAGTACGTATTACTCGACTTTAAAAGGGCTTTCCAATGACGCAATCCCCGAAGCTCTAGCTCAATTAGAGAAAAATTTCATTTGTAGAATTTTGTTACACGTTTTTGGCTTTTTCTCGTGAACCAGAAGTCGGATGACCTTTCTGTAAAGTACGTATTACTCGACTTTAAAAGGGCTTTCCAATGACGCAATCCCCGAAGCTCTAGCTCAATTAGAGAAAAACTTCATTTGTAGAATTTTGTTACACCTTTGTGGCTTTTTCTCGTGAACCAGAAGTCGGATGACCTTTCTGTAAAGTGCATATTACTCGTCTTTAAAACGGCTTTCCAATGTCGCAATCCCGAAGCTCTAACGCAATTAGGGAAAAACTTCATTTGTAGAATTTTGTTACATGTTTTCGGCTTTTTCTCGTGAACCAGAGGTCGGATGACCTTTCTGTAAATTATGTATTACTCGTCTTTAAAACGGCTTTCCAGTGACACAATCCCGGAATATCTTGGTCAATTAGGGAGCAACTTCACATGTAGAATTTTGTTACACGTTTTTGACTTTTTCTCGTGAACCAGAGGTCGGATGACCTTTCTGTAAAGTACGCATTACCTCTCTTTAAAACGGCTTTCCAATGACACAATCTCGGAAGCTCTAGCTCAATTAGAGAAAAACTTCATTTGTAGAATTTTGTTACACGTTTTTGGCTTTTTCTCCTGAACCAGAGATCGGATGACCTTTCTGTAAAGTACGTATTACTCGACTTTAAAAGGGCTTTCCAATGACGCAATCCCCGAAGCTCTAGCTCAATTAGAGAAAAACTTCATTTGTAGAATTTTGTTACACGTTTTTGGCTTTTTCTCGTGAACCAGAAGTCGGATGACCTTTCTGTAAAGTACGTATTACTCGACTTTAAAAGGGCTTTCCAATGACGCAATTTCCGAAGCTCTAGCTCAATTAGAGAAAAACTTCATTTGTAGAATTTTGTTACACGTTTTTGGCTTTTTCTCGTGAACCAGAGATCGGATGACCTTTCTGTAAAGTATGTATTACTCGACTTTAAAAGGGCTTTCCAATGACGCAATCCCCGAAGCTCTAGCTCAATTAGAGAAAAACTTCATTTGTAGAATTTTGTTACACGTTTTTGGCTTTTTCTCGTGAACCAGAGATCGGATGACCTTTCTGTAAAGTACGTATTACTCGACTTTAAAAGGGCTTTCCAATGACGCAATCCCCGAAGCTCTAGCTCAATTAGAGAAAAACTTCATTTGTAGAATTTTGTTACACGTTTTTGGCTTTTTCTCGTGAACCAGAGATCGGATGACCTTTCTGTAAAGTACGTATTACTCGACTTTAAAAGGGCTTTCCAATGACGCAATCCCCGAAGCTCTAGCTCAATTAGAGAAAAACTTCATTTGTAGAATTTTGTTACACGTTTTTGGCTTTTTCTCGTGAACCAGAGATCGGATGACCTTTCTGTAAAGTATGTATTACTCGACTTTAAAAGGGCTTTCCAATGACGCAATCCCCGAAGCTCTAGCTCAATTAGAGAAAAACTTCATTTGTAGAATTTTGTTACACGTTTTTGCTTTTTCTCGTGAACCAGAGATCGGATGACCTTTCTGTAAAGTACGTATTACTCGACTTTAAAAGGGCTTTTCCAATGACGCAATCCCCGAAGCTCTAGCTCAATTAGAGAAAAACTTCATTTGTAGAATTTTGTTACAACGTTTTTGGCTTTTTCTCCTGAACCAGAGATCGGATGACCTTTCTGTAAAGTACGTATTACTCGACTTTAAAAGGGCTTTCCAATGACGCAATCCCCGAAGCTCTAGCTCAATTAGAGAAAAACTTCATTTGTAGAATTTTGTTACACGTTTTTGGCTTTTTCTCGTGAACCAGAAGTCGGATGACCTTTCTGTAAAGTACGTATTACTCGACTTTAAAAGGGCTTTCCAATGACGCAATTCCGAAGCTCTAGCTCAATTAGAGAAAAACTTCATTTGTAGAATTTTGTTACACGTTTTTGGCTTTTTCTCGTGAACCAGAGATCGGATGACCTTTCTGTAAAGTACGTATTACTCGCCTTTAAAAGGGCTTTCCAATGACGCAATCCCCGAAGCTCTAGCTCAATTAGAGAAAAACTTCATTTGTAGAATTTTGTTACACGTTTTTGGCTTTTTCTCGTGAACCAGAAGTCGGATGACCTTTCTGTAAAGTACGTATTACTCGACTTTAAAAGGGCTTTCCAATGACGCAATTTCCGAAGCTCTAGCTCAATTAGAGAAAAACTTCATTTGTAGAATTTTGTTACACGTTTTTGGCTTTTTCTCGTGAACCAGAGATCGGATGACCTTTCTGTAAAGTACGTATTACTCGACTTTAAAAGGGCTTTCCAATGACGCAATCCCCGAAGCTCTAGCTCAATTAGAGAAAAACTTCATTTGTAGAATTTTGTTACACGTTTTTGGCTTTTTCTCCTGAACCAGAGATCGGATGACCTTTCTGTAAAGTACGTATTACTCGACTTTAAAAGGGCTTTCCAATGACGCAATCCCCGAAGCTCTAGCTCAATTAGAGAAAAACTTCATTTGTAGAATTTTGTTACACGTTTTTGGCTTTTTCTCGTGAACCAGAGATCGGATGACCTTTCTGTAAAGTACGTATTACTCGACTTTAAAAGGGCTTTCCAATGACGCAATCCCCGAAGCTCTAGCTCAATTAGAGAAAAACTTCATTTGTAGAATTTTGTTACACGTTTTTGGCTTTTTCTCGTGAACCAGAGATCGGATGACCTTTCTGTAAAGTATGTATTACTCGACTTTAAAAGGGCTTTCCAATGACGCAATCCCCGAAGCTCTAGCTCAATTAGAGAAAAACTTCATTTGTAGAATTTTGTTACACGTTTTTGGCTTTTTCTCGTGAACCAGAGATCGGATGACCTTTCTGTAAAGTACGTATTACTCGACTTTAAAAGGGCTTTCCAATGACGCAATCCCCGAAGCTCTAGCTCAATTAGAGAAAAACTTCATTTGTAGAATTTTGTTACACGTTTTTGGCTTTTTCTCGTGAACCAGAGATCGGATGACCTTTCTGTAAAGTACGTATTACTCGACTTTAAAAGGGCTTTCCAATGACGCAATCCCCGAAGCTCTAGCTCAATTAGAGAAAAACTTCATTTGTAGAATTTTGTTACACGTTTTTGGCTTTTTCTCGTGAACCAGAGATCGGATGACCTTTCTGTAAAGTATGTATTACTCGACTTTAAAAGGGCTTTCCAATGACGCAATCCCCGAAGCTCTAGCTCAATTAGAGAAAAACTTCATTTGTAGAATTTTGTTACACGTTTTTGGCTTTTTCTCGTGAACCAGAGATCGGATGACCTTTCTGTAAAGTACGTATTACTCGACTTTAAAAGGGCTTTCCAATGACGCAATCCCCGAAGCTCTAGCTCAATTAGAGAAAAACTTCATTTGTAGAATTTTGTTACACGTTTTTGGCTTTTTCTCGTGAACCAGAAGTCGGATGACCTTTCTGTAAAGTACGTATTACTCGACTTTAAAAGGGCTTTCCAATGACGCAATCCCCGAAGCTCTAGCTCAATTAGAGAAAAACTTCATTTGTAGAATTTTGTTACACGTTTTTGGCTTTTTCTCGTGAACCAGAGATCGGATGACCTTTCTGTAAAGTACGTATTACTCGACTTTAAAAGGGCTTTCCAATGACGCAATCCCCGAAGCTCTAGCTCAATTAGAGAAAAATTTCATTTGTAGAATTTTGTTACACGTTTTTGGCTTTTTCTCGTGAACCAGAAGTCGGATGACCTTTCTGTAAAGTACGTATTACTCGACTTTAAAAGGGCTTTCCAATGACGCAATCCCCGAAGCTCTAGCTCAATTAGAGAAAAACTTCATTTGTAGAATTTTGTTACACCTTTGTGGCTTTTTCTCGTGAACCAGAAGTCGGATGACCTTTCTGTAAAGTGCATATTACTCGTCTTTAAAACGGCTTTCCAATGTCGCAATCCCGAAGCTCTAACGCAATTAGGGAAAAACTTCATTTGTAGAATTTTGTTACATGTTTTCGGCTTTTTCTCGTGAACCAGAGGTCGGATGACCTTTCTGTAAATTATGTATTACTCGTCTTTAAAACGGCTTTCCAGTGACACAATCCCGGAATATCTTGGTCAATTAGGGAGCAACTTCACATGTAGAATTTTGTTACACGTTTTTGACTTTTTCTCGTGAACCAGAGGTCGGATGACCTTTCTGTAAAGTACGCATTACCTCTCTTTAAAACGGCTTTCCAATGACACAATCTCGGAAGCTCTAGCTCAATTAGAGAAAAACTTCATTTGTAGAATTTTGTTACACGTTTTTGGCTTTTTCTCCTGAACCAGAGATCGGATGACCTTTCTGTAAAGTACGTATTACTCGACTTTAAAAGGGCTTTCCAATGACGCAATCCCCGAAGCTCTAGCTCAATTAGAGAAAAACTTCATTTGTAGAATTTTGTTACACGTTTTTGGCTTTTTCTCCTGAACCAGAGATCGGATGACCTTTCTGTAAAGTACGTATTACTCGACTTTAAAAGGGCTTTCCAATGACGCAATCCCCGAACCTCTAGCTCAATTAGAGAAAAACTTCATTTGTAGAATTTTGTTACACGTTTTTGGCTTTTTCTCGTGAACCAGAAGTCGGATGACCTTTCTGTAAAGTACGTATTACTCGCCTTTAAAAGGGCTTTCCAATGACGCAATCCCCGAAGCTCTAGCTCAATTAGAGAAAAACTTCATTTGTAGAATTTTGTTACACGTTTTTGGCTTTTTCTCGTGAACCAGAAGTCGGATGACCTTTCTGTAAAGTACGTATTACTCGACTTTAAAAGGGCTTTCCAATGACGCAATTTCCGAAGCTCTAGCTCAATTAGAGAAAAACTTCATTTGTAGAATTTTGTTACACGTTTTTGGCTTTTTCTCGTGAACCAGAGATCGGATGACCTTTCTGTAAAGTACGTATTACTCGACTTTAAAAGGGCTTTCCAATGACGCAATCCCCGAAGCTCTAGCTCAATTAGAGAAAAACTTCATTTGTAGAATTTTGTTACACCTTTGTGGCTTTTTCTCGTGAACCAGAAGTCGGATGACCTTTCTGTAAAGTGCATATTACTCGTCTTTAAAACGGCTTTCCAATGTCGCAATCCCGAAGCTCTAACGCAATTAGGGAAAAACTTCATTTGTAGAATTTTGTTACATGTTTTCGGCTTTTTCTCGTGAACCAGAGGTCGGATGACCTTTCTGTAAATTATGTATTACTCGTCTTTAAAACGGCTTTCCAGTGACACAATCCCGGAATATCTTGGTCAATTAGGGAGCAACTTCACATGTAGAATTTTGTTACACGTTTTTGACTTTTTCTCGTGAACCAGAGGTCGGATGACCTTTCTGTAAAGTACGCATTACCTCTCTTTAAAACGGCTTTCCAATGACACAATCTCGGAAGCTCTAGCTCAATTAGAGAAAAACTTCATTTGTAGAATTTTGTTACACGTTTTTGGCTTTTTCTCCTGAACCAGAGATCGGATGACCTTTCTGTAAAGTACGTATTACTCGACTTTAAAAGGGCTTTCCAATGACGCAATCCCCGAAGCTCTAGCTCAATTAGAGAAAAACTTCATTTGTAGAATTTTGTTACACGTTTTTGGCTTTTTCTCCTGAACCAGAGATCGGATGACCTTTCTGTAAAGTACGTATTACTCGACTTTAAAAGGGCTTTCCAATGACGCAATCCCCGAAGCTCTAGCTCAATTAGAGAAAAACTTCATTTGTAGAATTTTGTTACACGTTTTTGGCTTTTTCTCGTGAACCAGAAGTCGGATGACCTTTCTGTAAAGTACGTATTACTCGCCTTTAAAAGGGCTTTCCAATGACGCAATCCCCGAAGCTCTAGCTCAATTAGAGAAAAACTTCATTTGTAGAATTTTGTTACACGTTTTTGGCTTTTTCTCGTGAACCAGAAGTCGGATGACCTTTCTGTAAAGTACGTATTACTCGACTTTAAAAGGGCTTTCCAATGACGCAATTTCCGAAGCTCTAGCTCAATTAGAGAAAAACTTCATTTGTAGAATTTTGTTACACGTTTTTGGCTTTTTCTCGTGAACCAGAGATCGGATGACCTTTCTGTAAAGTACGTATTACTCGACTTTAAAAGGGCTTTCCAATGACGCAATCCCCGAAGCTCTAGCTCAATTAGAGAAAAACTTCATTTGTAGAATTTTGTTACACGTTTTTGGCTTTTTCTCCTGAACCAGAGATCGGATGACCTTTCTGTAAAGTACGTATTACTCGACTTTAAAAGGGCTTTCCAATGACGCAATCCCCGAAGCTCTAGCTCAATTAGAGAAAAACTTCATTTGTAGAATTTTGTTACACGTTTTTGGCTTTTTCTCGTGAACCAGAGATCGGATGACCTTTCTGTAAAGTACGTATTACTCGACTTTAAAAGGGCTTTCCAATGACGCAATCCCCGAAGCTCTAGCTCAATTAGAGAAAAACTTCATTTGTAGAATTTTGTTACACGTTTTTGGCTTTTTCTCGTGAACCAGAGATCGGATGACCTTTCTGTAAAGTATGTATTACTCGACTTTAAAAGGGCTTTCCAATGACGCAATCCCCGAAGCTCTAGCTCAATTAGAGAAAAACTTCATTTGTAGAATTTTGTTACACGTTTTTGGCTTTTTCTCGTGAACCAGAGATCGGATGACCTTTCTGTAAAGTACGTATTACTCGACTTTAAAAGGGCTTTCCAATGACGCAATCCCCGAAGCTCTAGCTCAATTAGAGAAAAACTTCATTTGTAGAATTTTGTTACACGTTTTTGGCTTTTTCTCGTGAACCAGAGATCGGATGACCTTTCTGTAAAGTACGTATTACTCGACTTTAAAAGGGCTTTCCAATGACGCAATCCCCGAAGCTCTAGCTCAATTAGAGAAAAACTTCATTTGTAGAATTTTGTTACACGTTTTTGGCTTTTTCTCGTGAACCAGAGATCGGATGACCTTTCTGTAAAGTATGTATTACTCGACTTTAAAAGGGCTTTCCAATGACGCAATCCCCGAAGCTCTAGCTCAATTAGAGAAAAACTTCATTTGTAGAATTTTGTTACACGTTTTTGGCTTTTTCTCGTGAACCAGAGATCGGATGACCTTTCTGTAAAGTACGTATTACTCGACTTTAAAAGGGCTTTCCAATGACGCAATCCCCGAAGCTCTAGCTCAATTAGAGAAAAACTTCATTTGTAGAATTTTGTTACACGTTTTTGGCTTTTTCTCGTGAACCAGAAGTCGGATGACCTTTCTGTAAAGTACGTATTACTCGACTTTAAAAGGGCTTTCCAATGACGCAATCCCCGAAGCTCTAGCTCAATTAGAGAAAAACTTCATTTGTAGAATTTTGTTACACGTTTTTGGCTTTTTCTCGTGAACCAGAGATCGGATGACCTTTCTGTAAAGTACGTATTACTCGACTTTAAAAGGGCTTTCCAATGACGCAATCCCCGAAGCTCTAGCTCAATTAGAGAAAAATTTCATTTGTAGAATTTTGTTACACGTTTTTGGCTTTTTCTCGTGAACCAGAAGTCGGATGACCTTTCTGTAAAGTACGTATTACTCGACTTTAAAAGGGCTTTCCAATGACGCAATCCCCGAAGCTCTAGCTCAATTAGAGAAAAACTTCATTTGTAGAATTTTGTTACACCTTTGTGGCTTTTTCTCGTGAACCAGAAGTCGGATGACCTTTCTGTAAAGTGCATATTACTCGTCTTTAAAACGGCTTTCCAATGTCGCAATCCCGAAGCTCTAACGCAATTAGGGAAAAACTTCATTTGTAGAATTTTGTTACATGTTTTCGGCTTTTTCTCGTGAACCAGAGGTCGGATGACCTTTCTGTAAATTATGTATTACTCGTCTTTAAAACGGCTTTCCAGTGACACAATCCCGGAATATCTTGGTCAATTAGGGAGCAACTTCACATGTAGAATTTTGTTACACGTTTTTGACTTTTTCTCGTGAACCAGAGGTCGGATGACCTTTCTGTAAAGTACGCATTACCTCTCTTTAAAACGGCTTTCCAATGACACAATCTCGGAAGCTCTAGCTCAATTAGAGAAAAACTTCATTTGTAGAATTTTGTTACACGTTTTTGGCTTTTTCTCCTGAACCAGAGATCGGATGACCTTTCTGTAAAGTACGTATTACTCGACTTTAAAAGGGCTTTCCAATGACGCAATCCCCGAAGCTCTAGCTCAATTAGAGAAAAACTTCATTTGTAGAATTTTGTTACACGTTTTTGGCTTTTTCTCGTGAACCAGAAGTCGGATGACCTTTCTGTAAAGTACGTATTACTCGACTTTAAAAGGGCTTTCCAATGACGCAATTTCCGAAGCTCTAGCTCAATTAGAGAAAAACTTCATTTGTAGAATTTTGTTACACGTTTTTGGCTTTTTCTCGTGAACCAGAGATCGGATGACCTTTCTGTAAAGTATGTATTACTCGACTTTAAAAGGGCTTTCCAATGACGCAATCCCCGAAGCTCTAGCTCAATTAGAGAAAAACTTCATTTGTAGAATTTTGTTACACGTTTTTGGCTTTTTCTCGTGAACCAGAGATCGGATGACCTTTCTGTAAAGTACGTATTACTCGACTTTAAAAGGGCTTTCCAATGACGCAATCCCCGAAGCTCTAGCTCAATTAGAGAAAAACTTCATTTGTAGAATTTTGTTACACGTTTTTGGCTTTTTCTCGTGAACCAGAGATCGGATGACCTTTCTGTAAAGTACGTATTACTCGACTTTAAAAGGGCTTTCCAATGACGCAATCCCCGAAGCTCTAGCTCAATTAGAGAAAAACTTCATTTGTAGAATTTTGTTACACGTTTTTGGCTTTTTCTCGTGAACCAGAGATCGGATGACCTTTCTGTAAAGTATGTATTACTCGACTTTAAAAGGGCTTTCCAATGACGCAATCCCCGAAGCTCTAGCTCAATTAGAGAAAAACTTCATTTGTAGAATTTTGTTACACGTTTTTGGCTTTTTCTCGTGAACCAGAGATCGGATGACCTTTCTGTAAAGTACGTATTACTCGACTTTAAAAGGGCTTTCCAATGACGCAATCCCCGAAGCTCTAGCTCAATTAGAGAAAAACTTCATTTGTAGAATTTTGTTACACGTTTTTGGCTTTTTCTCCTGAACCAGAGATCGGATGACCTTTCTGTAAAGTACGTATTACTCGACTTTAAAAGGGCTTTCCAATGACGCAATCCCCGAAGCTCTAGCTCAATTAGAGAAAAACTTCATTTGTAGAATTTTGTTACACGTTTTTGGCTTTTTCTCGTGAACCAGAAGTCGGATGACCTTTCTGTAAAGTACGTATTACTCGACTTTAAAAGGGCTTTCCAATGACGCAATCCCCGAAGCTCTAGCTCAATTAGAGAAAAACTTCATTTGTAGAATTTTGTTACACGTTTTTGGCTTTTTCTCGTGAACCAGAAGTCGGATGACCTTTCTGTAAAGTACGTATTACTCGACTTTAAAAGGGCTTTCCAATGACGCAATTTCCGAAGCTCTAGCTCAATTAGAGAAAAACTTCATTTGTAGAATTTTGTTACACGTTTTTGGCTTTTTCTCGTGAACCAGAGATCGGATGACCTTTCTGTAAAGTACGTATTACTCGACTTTAAAAGGGCTTTCCAATGACGCAATCCCCGAAGCTCTAGCTCAATTAGAGAAAAACTTCATTTGTAGAATTTTGTTACACGTTTTTGGCTTTTTCTCCTGAACCAGAGATCGGATGACCTTTCTGTAAAGTACGTATTACTCGACTTTAAAAGGGCTTTCCAATGACGCAATCCCCGAAGCTCTAGCTCAATTAGAGAAAAACTTCATTTGTAGAATTTTGTTACACGTTTTTGGCTTTTTCTCGTGAACCAGAAGTCGGATGACCTTTCTGTAAAGTACGTATTACTCGACTTTAAAAGGGCTTTCCAATGACGCAATTTCCGAAGCTCTAGCTCAATTAGAGAAAAACTTCATTTGTAGAATTTTGTTACACGTTTTTGGCTTTTTCTCGTGAACCAGAGATCGGATGACCTTTCTGTAAAATACGTATTACTCGACTTTAAAAGGGCTTTCCAATGACGCAATCCCCGAAGCTCTAGCTCAATTAGAGAAAAACTTCATTTGTAGAATTTTGTTACACGTTTTTGGCTTTTTCTCGTGAACCAGAGATCGGATGACCTTTCTGTAAAGTACGTATTACTCGACTTTAAAAGGGCTTTCCAATGACGCAATCCCCGAAGCTCTAGCTCAATTAGAGAAAAACTTCATTTGTAGAATTTTGTTACACGTTTTTGGCTTTTTCTCGTGAACCAGAGATCGGATGACCTTTCTGTAAAGTATGTATTACTCGACTTTAAAAGGGCTTTCCAATGACGCAATCCCCGAAGCTCTAGCTCAATTAGAGAAAAACTTCATTTGTAGAATTTTGTTACACGTTTTTGGCTTTTTCTCCTGAACCAGAGATCGGATGACCTTTCTGTAAAGTACGTATTACTCGACTTTAAAAGGGCTTTCCAATGACGCAATCCCCGAAGCTCTAGCTCAATTAGAGAAAAACTTCATTTGTAGAATTTTGTTACACGTTTTTGGCTTTTTCTCCTGAACCAGAGATCGGATGACCTTTCTGTAAAGTACGTATTACTCGACTTTAAAAGGGCTTTCCAATGACGCAATCCCCGAAGCTCTAGCTCAATTAGAGAAAAACTTCATTTGTAGAATTTTGTTACACGTTTTTGGCTTTTTCTCGTGAACCAGAAGTCGGATGACCTTTCTGTAAAGTACGTATTACTCGACTTTAAAAGGGCTTTCCAATGACGCAATCCCCGAAGCTCTAGCTCAATTAGAGAAAAACTTCATTTGTAGAATTTTGTTACACGTTTTTGGCTTTTTCTCGTGAACCAGAAGTCGGATGACCTTTCTGTAAAGTACGTATTACTCGACTTTAAAAGGGCTTTCCAATGACGCAATTTCCGAAGCTCTAGCTCAATTAGAGAAAAACTTCATTTGTAGAATTTTGTTACACGTTTTTGGCTTTTTCTCGTGAACCAGAGATCGGATGACCTTTCTGTAAAGTACGTATTACTCGCCTTTAAAAGGGCTTTCCAATGACGCAATCCCCGAAGCTCTAGCTCAATTAGAGAAAAACTTCATTTGTAGAATTTTGTTACACGTTTTTGGCTTTTTCTCGTGAACCAGAAGTCGGATGACCTTTCTGTAAAGTACGTATTACTCGACTTTAAAAGGGCTTTCCAATGACGCAATTTCCGAAGCTCTAGCTCAATTAGAGAAAAACTTCATTTGTAGAATTTTGTTACACGTTTTTGGCTTTTTCTCGTGAACCAGAGATCGGATGACCTTTCTGTAAAGTACGTATTACTCGACTTTAAAAGGGCTTTCCAATGACGCAATCCCCGAAGCTCTAGCTCAATTAGAGAAAAACTTCATTTGTAGAATTTTGTTACACGTTTTTGGCTTTTTCTCGTGAACCAGAGATCGGATGACCTTTCTGTAAAGTACGTATTACTCGACTTTAAAAGGGCTTTCCAATGACGCAATCCCCGAAGCTCTAGCTCAATTAGAGAAAAACTTCATTTGTAGAATTTTGTTACACGTTTTTGGCTTTTTCTCGTGAACCAGAGATCGGATGACCTTTCTGTAAAGTATGTATTACTCGACTTTAAAAGGGCTTTCCAATGACGCAATCCCCGAAGCTCTAGCTCAATTAGAGAAAAACTTCATTTGTAGAATTTTGTTACACGTTTTTGGCTTTTTCTCGTGAACCAGAGATCGGATGACCTTTCTGTAAAGTACGTATTACTCGACTTTAAAAGGGCTTTCCAATGACGCAATCCCCGAAGCTCTAGCTCAATTAGAGAAAAACTTCATTTGTAGAATTTTGTTACACGTTTTTGGCTTTTTCTCGTGAACCAGAAGTCGGATGACCTTTCTGTAAAGTACGTATTACTCGACTTTAAAAGGGCTTTCCAATGACGCAATCCCCGAAGCTCTAGCTCAATTAGAGAAAAACTTCATTTGTAGAATTTTGTTACACGTTTTTGGCTTTTTCTCGTGAACCAGAGATCGGATGACCTTTCTGTAAAGTACGTATTACTCGACTTTAAAAGGGCTTTCCAATGACGCAATCCCCGAAGCTCTAGCTCAATTAGAGAAAAATTTCATTTGTAGAATTTTGTTACACGTTTTTGGCTTTTTCTCGTGAACCAGAAGTCGGATGACCTTTCTGTAAAGTACGTATTACTCGACTTTAAAAGGGCTTTCCAATGACGCAATCCCCGAAGCTCTAGCTCAATTAGAGAAAAACTTCATTTGTAGAATTTTGTTACACCTTTGTGGCTTTTTCTCGTGAACCAGAAGTCGGATGACCTTTCTGTAAAGTGCATATTACTCGTCTTTAAAACGGCTTTCCAATGTCGCAATCCCGAAGCTCTAACGCAATTAGGGAAAAACTTCATTTGTAGAATTTTGTTACATGTTTTCGGCTTTTTCTCGTGAACCAGAGGTCGGATGACCTTTCTGTAAATTATGTATTACTCGTCTTTAAAACGGCTTTCCAGTGACACAATCCCGGAATATCTTGGTCAATTAGGGAGCAACTTCACATGTAGAATTTTGTTACACGTTTTTGACTTTTTCTCGTGAACCAGAGGTCGGATGACCTTTCTGTAAAGTACGTATTACTCGACTTTAAAAGGGCTTTCCAATGACGCAATCCCCGAAGCTCTAGCTCAATTAGAGAAAAACTTCATTTGTAGAATTTTGTTACACGTTTTTGGCTTTTTCTCGTGAACCAGAGATCGGATGACCTTTCTGTAAAGTATGTATTACTCGACTTTAAAAGGGCTTTCCAATGACGCAATCCCCGAAGCTCTAGCTCAATTAGAGAAAAACTTCATTTGTAGAATTTTGTTACACGTTTTTGGCTTTTTCTCGTGAACCAGAGATCGGATGACCTTTCTGTAAAGTACGTATTACTCGACTTTAAAAGGGCTTTCCAATGACGCAATCCCCGAAGCTCTAGCTCAATTAGAGAAAAACTTCATTTGTAGAATTTTGTTACACGTTTTTGGCTTTTTCTCGTGAACCAGAAGTCGGATGACCTTTCTGTAAAGTATGTATTACTCGACTTTAAAAGGGCTTTCCAATGACGCAATCCCCGAAGCTCTAGCTCAATTAGAGAAAAACTTCATTTGTAGAATTTTGTTACACGTTTTTGGCTTTTTCTCGTGAACCAGAGATCGGATGACCTTTCTGTAAAGTGCATATTACTCGTCTTTAAAACGGCTTTCCAATGTCGCAATCCCGAAGCTCTAACGCAATTAGGGAAAAACTTCATTTGTAGAATTTTGTTACATGTTTTCGGCTTTTTCTCGTGAACCAGAGGTCGGATGACCTTTCTGTAAATTATGTATTACTCGTCTTTAAAACGGCTTTCCAGTGACACAATCCCGGAATATCTTGGTCAATTAGGGAGCAACTTCACATGTAGAATTTTGTTACACGTTTTTGACTTTTTCTCGTGAACCAGAGGTCGGATGACCTTTCTGTAAAGTACGCATTACCTCTCTTTAAAACGGCTTTCCAATGACACAATCTCGGAAGCTCTAGCTCAATTAGAGAAAAACTTCATTTGTAGAATTTTGTTACACGTTTTTGGCTTTTTCTCCTGAACCAGAGATCGGATGACCTTTCTGTAAAGTACGTATTACTCGACTTTAAAAGGGCTTTCCAATGACGCAATCCCCGAAGCTCTAGCTCAATTAGAGAAAAACTTCATTTGTAGAATTTTGTTACACGTTTTTGGCTTTTTCTCGTGAACCAGAAGTCGGATGACCTTTCTGTAAAGTACGTATTACTCGACTTTAAAAGGGCTTTCCAATGACGCAATTTCCGAAGCTCTAGCTCAATTAGAGAAAAACTTCATTTGTAGAATTTTGTTACACGTTTTTGGCTTTTTCTCGTGAACCAGAGATCGGATGACCTTTCTGTAAAGTATGTATTACTCGACTTTAAAAGGGCTTTCCAATGACGCAATCCCCGAAGCTCTAGCTCAATTAGAGAAAAACTTCATTTGTAGAATTTTGTTACACCTTTGTGGCTTTTTCTCGTGAACCAGAAGTCGGATGACCTTTCTGTAAAGTGCATATTACTCGTCTTTAAAACGGCTTTCCAATGTCGCAATCCCGAAGCTCTAACGCAATTAGGGAAAAACTTCATTTGTAGAATTTTGTTACACGTTTTTGGCTTTTTCTCGTGAACCAGAGATCGGATGACCTTTCTGTAAAGTACGTATTACTCGACTTTAAAAGGGCTTTCCAATGACGCAATCCCCGAAGCTCTAGCTCAATTAGAGAAAAACTTCATTTGTAGAATTTTGTTACACGTTTTTGGCTTTTTCTCGTGAACCAGAGATCGGATGACCTTTCTGTAAAGTACGTATTACTCGACTTTAAAAGGGCTTTCCAATGACGCAATCCCCGAAGCTCTAGCTCAATTAGAGAAAAACTTCATTTGTAGAATTTTGTTACACGTTTTTGGCTTTTTCTCGTGAACCAGAGATCGGATGACCTTTCTGTAAAGTATGTATTACTCGACTTTAAAAGGGCTTTCCAATGACGCAATCCCCGAAGCTCTAGCTCAATTAGAGAAAAACTTCATTTGTAGAATTTTGTTACACGTTTTTGGCTTTTTCTCGTGAACCAGAGATCGGATGACCTTTCTGTAAAGTACGTATTACTCGACTTTAAAAGGGCTTTCCAATGACGCAATCCCCGAAGCTCTAGCTCAATTAGAGAAAAACTTCATTTGTAGAATTTTGTTACACGTTTTTGGCTTTTTCTCGTGAACCAGAAGTCGGATGACCTTTCTGTAAAGTACGTATTACTCGACTTTAAAAGGGCTTTCCAATGACGCAATCCCCGAAGCTCTAGCTCAATTAGAGAAAAACTTCATTTGTAGAATTTTGTTACACGTTTTTGGCTTTTTCTCGTGAACCAGAGATCGGATGACCTTTCTGTAAAGTACGTATTACTCGACTTTAAAAGGGCTTTCCAATGACGCAATCCCCGAAGCTCTAGCTCAATTAGAGAAAAATTTCATTTGTAGAATTTTGTTACACGTTTTTGGCTTTTTCTCGTGAACCAGAAGTCGGATGACCTTTCTGTAAAGTACGTATTACTCGACTTTAAAAGGGCTTTCCAATGACGCAATCCCCGAAGCTCTAGCTCAATTAGAGAAAAACTTCATTTGTAGAATTTTGTTACACCTTTGTGGCTTTTTCTCGTGAACCAGAAGTCGGATGACCTTTCTGTAAAGTGCATATTACTCGTCTTTAAAACGGCTTTCCAATGTCGCAATCCCGAAGCTCTAACGCAATTAGGGAAAAACTTCATTTGTAGAATTTTGTTACATGTTTTCGGCTTTTTCTCGTGAACCAGAGGTCGGATGACCTTTCTGTAAATTATGTATTACTCGTCTTTAAAACGGCTTTCCAGTGACACAATCCCGGAATATCTTGGTCAATTAGGGAGCAACTTCACATGTAGAATTTTGTTACACGTTTTTGACTTTTTCTCGTGAACCAGAGGTCGGATGACCTTTCTGTAAAGTACGCATTACCTCTCTTTAAAACGGCTTTCCAATGACACAATCTCGGAAGCTCTAGCTCAATTAGAGAAAAACTTCATTTGTAGAATTTTGTTACACGTTTTTGGCTTTTTCTCCTGAACCAGAGATCGGATGACCTTTCTGTAAAGTACGTATTACTCGACTTTAAAAGGGCTTTCCAATGACGCAATCCCCGAAGCTCTAGCTCAATTAGAGAAAAACTTCATTTGTAGAATTTTGTTACACGTTTTTGGCTTTTTCTCGTGAACCAGAAGTCGGATGACCTTTCTGTAAAGTACGTATTACTCGACTTTAAAAGGGCTTTCCAATGACGCAATTTCCGAAGCTCTAGCTCAATTAGAGAAAAACTTCATTTGTAGAATTTTGTTACACGTTTTTGGCTTTTTCTCGTGAACCAGAGATCGGATGACCTTTCTGTAAAGTATGTATTACTCGACTTTAAAAGGGCTTTCCAATGACGCAATCCCCGAAGCTCTAGCTCAATTAGAGAAAAACTTCATTTGTAGAATTTTGTTACACGTTTTTGGCTTTTTCTCGTGAACCAGAGATCGGATGACCTTTCTGTAAAGTACGTATTACTCGACTTTAAAAGGGCTTTCCAATGACGCAATCCCCGAAGCTCTAGCTCAATTAGAGAAAAACTTCATTTGTAGAATTTTGTTACACGTTTTTGGCTTTTTCTCGTGAACCAGAGATCGGATGACCTTTCTGTAAAGTACGTATTACTCGACTTTAAAAGGGCTTTCCAATGACGCAATCCCCGAAGCTCTAGCTCAATTAGAGAAAAACTTCATTTGTAGAATTTTGTTACACGTTTTTGGCTTTTTCTCGTGAACCAGAGATCGGATGACCTTTCTGTAAAGTATGTATTACTCGACTTTAAAAGGGCTTTCCAATGACGCAATCCCCGAAGCTCTAGCTCAATTAGAGAAAAACTTCATTTGTAGAATTTTGTTACACGTTTTTGGCTTTTTCTCGTGAACCAGAGATCGGATGACCTTTCTGTAAAGTATGTATTACTCGACTTTAAAAGGGCTTTCCAATGACGCAATCCCCGAAGCTCTAGCTCAATTAGAGAAAAACTTCATTTGTAGAATTTTGTTACACGTTTTTGGCTTTTTCTCGTGAACCAGAGATCGGATGACCTTTCTGTAAAGTACGTATTACTCGACTTTAAAAGGGCTTTCCAATGACGCAATCCCCGAAGCTCTAGCTCAATTAGAGAAAAACTTCATTTGTAGAATTTTGTTACACGTTTTTGGCTTTTTCTCGTGAACCAGAAGTCGGATGACCTTTCTGTAAAGTACGTATTACTCGACTTTAAAAGGGCTTTCCAATGACGCAATCCCCGAAGCTCTAGCTCAATTAGAGAAAAACTTCATTTGTAGAATTTTGTTACACGTTTTTGGCTTTTTCTCGTGAACCAGAGATCGGATGACCTTTCTGTAAAGTACGTATTACTCGACTTTAAAAGGGCTTTCCAATGACGCAATCCCCGAAGCTCTAGCTCAATTAGAGAAAAATTTCATTTGTAGAATTTTGTTACACGTTTTTGGCTTTTTCTCGTGAACCAGAAGTCGGATGACCTTTCTGTAAAGTACGTATTACTCGACTTTAAAAGGGCTTTCCAATGACGCAATCCCCGAAGCTCTAGCTCAATTAGAGAAAAACTTCATTTGTAGAATTTTGTTACACCTTTGTGGCTTTTTCTCGTGAACCAGAAGTCGGATGACCTTTCTGTAAAGTGCATATTACTCGTCTTTAAAACGGCTTTCCAATGTCGCAATCCCGAAGCTCTAACGCAATTAGGGAAAAACTTCATTTGTAGAATTTTGTTACATGTTTTCGGCTTTTTCTCGTGAACCAGAGGTCGGATGACCTTTCTGTAAATTATGTATTACTCGTCTTTAAAACGGCTTTCCAGTGACACAATCCCGGAATATCTTGGTCAATTAGGGAGCAACTTCACATGTAGAATTTTGTTACACGTTTTTGACTTTTTCTCGTGAACCAGAGGTCGGATGACCTTTCTGTAAAGTACGCATTACCTCTCTTTAAAACGGCTTTCCAATGACACAATCTCGGAAGCTCTAGCTCAATTAGAGAAAAACTTCATTTGTAGAATTTTGTTACACGTTTTTGGCTTTTTCTCCTGAACCAGAGATCGGATGACCTTTCTGTAAAGTACGTATTACTCGACTTTAAAAGGGCTTTCCAATGACGCAATCCCCGAAGCTCTAGCTCAATTAGAGAAAAACTTCATTTGTAGAATTTTGTTACACGTTTTTGGCTTTTTCTCGTGAACCAGAAGTCGGATGACCTTTCTGTAAAGTACGTATTACTCGACTTTAAAAGGGCTTTCCAATGACGCAATTTCCGAAGCTCTAGCTCAATTAGAGAAAAACTTCATTTGTAGAATTTTGTTACACGTTTTTGGCTTTTTCTCGTGAACCAGAGATCGGATGACCTTTCTGTAAAGTATGTATTACTCGACTTTAAAAGGGCTTTCCAATGACGCAATCCCCGAAGCTCTAGCTCAATTAGAGAAAAACTTCATTTGTAGAATTTTGTTACACGTTTTTGGCTTTTTCTCGTGAACCAGAGATCGGATGACCTTTCTGTAAAGTACGTATTACTCGACTTTAAAAGGGCTTTCCAATGACGCAATCCCCGAAGCTCTAGCTCAATTAGAGAAAAACTTCATTTGTAGAATTTTGTTACACGTTTTTGGCTTTTTCTCGTGAACCAGAGATCGGATGACCTTTCTGTAAAGTACGTATTACTCGACTTTAAAAGGGCTTTCCAATGACGCAATCCCCGAAGCTCTAGCTCAATTAGAGAAAAACCTCATTTGTAGAATTTTGTTACACGTTTTTGGCTTTTTCTCGTGAACCAGAGATCGGATGACCTTTCTGTAAAGTATGTATTACTCGACTTTAAAAGGGCTTTCCAATGACGCAATCCCCGAAGCTCTAGCTCAATTAGAGAAAAACTTCATTTGTAGAATTTTGTTACACGTTTTTGGCTTTTTCTCGTGAACCAGAGATCGGATGACCTTTCTGTAAAGTACGTATTACTCGACTTTAAAAGGGCTTTCCAATGACGCAATCCCCGAAGCTCTAGCTCAATTAGAGAAAAACTTCATTTGTAGAATTTTGTTACACGTTTTTGGCTTTTTCTCCTGAACCAGAGATCGGATGACCTTTCTGTAAAGTACGTATTACTCGACTTTAAAAGGGCTTTCCAATGACGCAATCCCCGAAGCTCTAGCTCAATTAGAGAAAAACTTCATTTGTAGAATTTTGTTACACGTTTTTGGCTTTTTCTCGTGAACCAGAAGTCGGATGACCTTTCTGTAAAGTACGTATTACTCGACTTTAAAAGGGCTTTCCAATGACGCAATCCCCGAAGCTCTAGCTCAATTAGAGAAAAACTTCATTTGTAGAATTTTGTTACACGTTTTTGGCTTTTTCTCGTGAACCAGAAGTCGGATGACCTTTCTGTAAAGTACGTATTACTCGACTTTAAAAGGGCTTTCCAATGACGCAATTTCCGAAGCTCTAGCTCAATTAGAGAAAAACTTCATTTGTAGAATTTTGTTACACGTTTTTGGCTTTTTCTCGTGAACCAGAGATCGGATGACCTTTCTGTAAAGTACGTATTACTCGACTTTAAAAGGGCTTTCCAATGACGCAATCCCCGAAGCTCTAGCTCAATTAGAGAAAAACTTCATTTGTAGAATTTTGTTACACGTTTTTGGCTTTTTCTCCTGAACCAGAGATCGGATGACCTTTCTGTAAAGTACGTATTACTCGACTTTAAAAGGGCTTTCCAATGACGCAATCCCCGAAGCTCTAGCTCAATTAGAGAAAAACTTCATTTGTAGAATTTTGTTACACGTTTTTGGCTTTTTCTCGTGAACCAGAAGTCGGATGACCTTTCTGTAAAGTACGTATTACTCGACTTTAAAAGGGCTTTCCAATGACGCAATTTCCGAAGCTCTAGCTCAATTAGAGAAAAACTTCATTTGTAGAATTTTGTTACACGTTTTTGGCTTTTTCTCGTGAACCAGAGATCGGATGACCTTTCTGTAAAGTACGTATTACTCGACTTTAAAAGGGCTTTCCAATGACGCAATCCCCGAAGCTCTAGCTCAATTAGAGAAAAACTTCATTTGTAGAATTTTGTTACACGTTTTTGGCTTTTTCTCGTGAACCAGAGATCGGATGACCTTTCTGTAAAGTACGTATTACTCGACTTTAAAAGGGCTTTCCAATGACGCAATCCCCGAAGCTCTAGCTCAATTAGAGAAAAATTTCATTTGTAGAATTTTGTTACACGTTTTTGGCTTTTTCTCGTGAACCAGAAATCGGATGACCTTTCTGTAAAGTACGTATTACTCGACTTTAAAAGGGCTTTCCAATGACGCAATCCCCGAAGCTCTAGCTCAATTAGAGAAAAACTTCATTTGTAGAATTTTGTTACACCTTTGTGGCTTTTTCTCGTGAACCAGAAGTCGGATGACCTTTCTGTAAAGTGCATATTACTCGTCTTTAAAACGGCTTTCCAATATCGCAATCCCGAAGCTCTAACGCAATTAGGGAAAAACTTCATTTGTAGAATTTTGTTACATGTTTTCGGCTTTTTCTCGTGAACCAGAGGTCGGATGACCTTTCTGTAAATTATGTATTACTCGTCTTTAAAACGGCTTTCCAGTGACACAATCCCGGAATATCTTGGTCAATTAGGGAGCAACTTCACATGTAGAATTTTGTTACACGTTTTTGACTTTTTCTCGTGAACCAGAGGTCGGATGACCTTTCTGTAAAGTACGCATTACCTCTCTTTAAAACGGCTTTCCAATGACACAATCTCGGAAGCTCTAGCTCAATTAGAGAAAAACTTCATTTGTAGAATTTTGTTACACGTTTTTGGCTTTTTCTCCTGAACCAGAGATCGGATGACCTTTCTGTAAAGTACGTATTACTCGACTTTAAAAGGGCTTTCCAATGACGCAATCCCCGAAGCTCTAGCTCAATTAGAGAAAAACTTCATTTGTAGAATTTTGTTACACGTTTTTGGCTTTTTCTCGTGAACCAGAAGTCGGATGACCTTTCTGTAAAGTACGTATTACTCGACTTTAAAAGGGCTTTCCAATGACGCAATTTCCGAAGCTCTAGCTCAATTAGAGAAAAACTTCATTTGTAGAATTTTGTTACACGTTTTTGGCTTTTTCTCGTGAACCAGAGATCGGATGACCTTTCTGTAAAGTATGTATTACTCGACTTTAAAAGGGCTTTCCAATGACGCAATCCCCGAAGCTCTAGCTCAATTAGAGAAAAACTTCATTTGTAGAATTTTGTTACACGTTTTTGGCTTTTTCTCGTGAACCAGAGATCGGATGACCTTTCTGTAAAGTACGTATTACTCGACTTTAAAAGGGCTTTCCAATGACGCAATCCCCGAAGCTCTAGCTCAATTAGAGAAAAACTTCATTTGTAGAATTTTGTTACACGTTTTTGGCTTTTTCTCGTGAACCAGAGATCGGATGACCTTTCTGTAAAGTACGTATTACTCGACTTTAAAAGGGCTTTCCAATGACGCAATCCCCGAAGCTCTAGCTCAATTAGAGAAAAACTTCATTTGTAGAATTTTGTTACACGTTTTTGGCTTTTTCTCGTGAACCAGAGATCGGATGACCTTTCTGTAAAGTATGTATTACTCGACTTTAAAAGGGCTTTCCAATGACGCAATCCCCGAAGCTCTAGCTCAATTAGAGAAAAACTTCATTTGTAGAATTTTGTTACACGTTTTTGGCTTTTTCTCGTGAACCAGAGATCGGATGACCTTTCTGTAAAGTATGTATTACTCGACTTTAAAAGGGCTTTCCAATGACGCAATCCCCGAAGCTCTAGCTCAATTAGAGAAAAACTTCATTTGTAGAATTTTGTTACACGTTTTTGGCTTTTTCTCGTGAACCAGAGATCGGATGACCTTTCTGTAAAGTACGTATTACTCGACTTTAAAAGGGCTTTCCAATGACGCAATCCCCGAAGCTCTAGCTCAATTAGAGAAAAACTTCATTTGTAGAATTTTGTTACACGTTTTTGGCTTTTTCTCGTGAACCAGAAGTCGGATGACCTTTCTGTAAAGTACGTATTACTCGACTTTAAAAGGGCTTTCCAATGACGCAATCCCCGAAGCTCTAGCTCAATTAGAGAAAAACTTCATTTGTAGAATTTTGTTACACGTTTTTGGCTTTTTCTCGTGAACCAGAGATCGGATGACCTTTCTGTAAAGTACGTATTACTCGACTTTAAAAGGGCTTTCCAATGACGCAATCCCCGAAGCTCTAGCTCAATTAGAGAAAAATTTCATTTGTAGAATTTTGTTACACGTTTTTGGCTTTTTCTCGTGAACCAGAAGTCGGATGACCTTTCTGTAAAGTACGTATTACTCGACTTTAAAAGGGCTTTCCAATGACGCAATCCCCGAAGCTCTAGCTCAATTAGAGAAAAACTTCATTTGTAGAATTTTGTTACACCTTTGTGGCTTTTTCTCGTGAACCAGAAGTCGGATGACCTTTCTGTAAAGTGCATATTACTCGTCTTTAAAACGGCTTTCCAATGTCGCAATCCCGAAGCTCTAACGCAATTAGGGAAAAACTTCATTTGTAGAATTTTGTTACATGTTTTCGGCTTTTTCTCGTGAACCAGAGGTCGGATGACCTTTCTGTAAATTATGTATTACTCGTCTTTAAAACGGCTTTCCAGTGACACAATCCCGGAATATCTTGGTCAATTAGGGAGCAACTTCACATGTAGAATTTTGTTACACGTTTTTGACTTTTTCTCGTGAACCAGAGGTCGGATGACCTTTCTGTAAAGTACGCATTACCTCTCTTTAAAACGGCTTTCCAATGACACAATCTCGGAAGCTCTAGCTCAATTAGAGAAAAACTTCATTTGTAGAATTTTGTTACACGTTTTTGGCTTTTTCTCCTGAACCAGAGATCGGATGACCTTTCTGTAAAGTACGTATTACTCGACTTTAAAAGGGCTTTCCAATGACGCAATCCCCGAAGCTCTAGCTCAATTAGAGAAAAACTTCATTTGTAGAATTTTGTTACACGTTTTTGGCTTTTTCTCGTGAACCAGAAGTCGGATGACCTTTCTGTAAAGTACGTATTACTCGACTTTAAAAGGGCTTTCCAATGACGCAATTTCCGAAGCTCTAGCTCAATTAGAGAAAAACTTCATTTGTAGAATTTTGTTACACGTTTTTGGCTTTTTCTCGTGAACCAGAGATCGGATGACCTTTCTGTAAAGTATGTATTACTCGACTTTAAAAGGGCTTTCCAATGACGCAATCCCCGAAGCTCTAGCTCAATTAGAGAAAAACTTCATTTGTAGAATTTTGTTACACGTTTTTGGCTTTTTCTCGTGAACCAGAGATCGGATGACCTTTCTGTAAAGTACGTATTACTCGACTTTAAAAGGGCTTTCCAATGACGCAATCCCCGAAGCTCTAGCTCAATTAGAGAAAAACTTCATTTGTAGAATTTTGTTACACGTTTTTGGCTTTTTCTCGTGAACCAGAGATCGGATGACCTTTCTGTAAAGTACGTATTACTCGACTTTAAAAGGGCTTTCCAATGACGCAATCCCCGAAGCTCTAGCTCAATTAGAGAAAAACTTCATTTGTAGAATTTTGTTACACGTTTTTGGCTTTTTCTCGTGAACCAGAGATCGGATGACCTTTCTGTAAAGTATGTATTACTCGACTATAAAAGGGCTTTCCAATGACGCAATCCCCGAAGCTCTAGCTCAATTAGAGAAAAACTTCATTTGTAGAATTTTGTTACACGTTTTTGGCTTTTTCTCGTGAACCAGAGATCGGATGACCTTTCTGTAAAGTACGTATTACTCGACTTTAAAAGGGCTTTCCAATGACGCAATCCCCGAAGCTCTAGCTCAATTAGAGAAAAACTTCATTTGTAGAATTTTGTTACACGTTTTTGGCTTTTTCTCCTGAACCAGAGATCGGATGACCTTTCTGTAAAGTACGTATTACTCGACTTTAAAAGGGCTTTCCAATGACGCAATCCCCGAAGCTCTAGCTCAATTAGAGAAAAACTTCATTTGTAGAATTTTGTTACACGTTTTTGGCTTTTTCTCGTGAACCAGAAGTCGGATGACCTTTCTGTAAAGTACGTATTACTCGACTTTAAAAGGGCTTTCCAATGACGCAATCCCCGAAGCTCTAGCTCAATTAGAGAAAAACTTCATTTGTAGAATTTTGTTACACGTTTTTGGCTTTTTCTCGTGAACCAGAAGTCGGATGACCTTTCTGTAAAGTACGTATTACTCGACTTTAAAAGGGCTTTCCAATGACGCAATTTCCGAAGCTCTAGCTCAATTAGAGAAAAACTTCATTTGTAGAATTTTGTTACACGTTTTTGGCTTTTTCTCGTGAACCAGAGATCGGATGACCTTTCTGTAAAGTACGTATTACTCGACTTTAAAAGGGCTTTCCAATGACGCAATCCCCGAAGCTCTAGCTCAATTAGAGAAAAACTTCATTTGTAGAATTTTGTTACACGTTTTTGGCTTTTTCTCCTGAACCAGAGATCGGATGACCTTTCTGTAAAGTACGTATTACTCGACTTTAAAAGGGCTTTCCAATGACGCAATCCCCGAAGCTCTAGCTCAATTAGAGAAAAACTTCATTTGTAGAATTTTGTTACACGTTTTTGGCTTTTTCTCGTGAACCAGAAGTCGGATGACCTTTCTGTAAAGTACGTATTACTCGACTTTAAAAGGGCTTTCCAATGACGCAATTTCCGAAGCTCTAGCTCAATTAGAGAAAAACTTCATTTGTAGAATTTTGTTACACGTTTTTGGCTTTTTCTCGTGAACCAGAGATCGGATGACCTTTCTGTAAAGTACGTATTACTCGCCTTTAAAAGGGCTTTCCAATGACGCAATCCCCGAAGCTCTAGCTCAATTAGAGAAAAACTTCATTTGTAGAATTTTGTTACACGTTTTTGGCTTTTTCTCGTGAACCAGAAGTCGGATGACCTTTCTGTAAAGTACGTATTACTCGACTTTAAAAGGGCTTTCCAATGACGCAATTTCCGAAGCTCTAGCTCAATTAGAGAAAAACTTCATTTGTAGAATTTTGTTACACGTTTTTGGCTTTTTCTCGTGAACCAGAGATCGGATGACCTTTCTGTAAAGTACGTATTACTCGACTTTAAAAGGGCTTTCCAATGACGCAATCCCCGAAGCTCTAGCTCAATTAGAGAAAAACTTCATTTGTAGAATTTTGTTACACGTTTTTGGCTTTTTCTCCTGAACCAGAGATCGGATGACCTTTCTGTAAAGTACGTATTACTCGACTTTAAAAGGGCTTTCCAATGACGCAATCCCCGAAGCTCTAGCTCAATTAGAGAAAAACTTCATTTGTAGAATTTTGTTACACGTTTTTGGCTTTTTCTCGTGAACCAGAGATCGGATGACCTTTCTGTAAAGTACGTATTACTCGACTTTAAAAGGGCTTTCCAATGACGCAATCCCCGAAGCTCTAGCTCAATTAGAGAAAAACTTCATTTGTAGAATTTTGTTACACGTTTTTGGCTTTTTCTCGTGAACCAGAGATCGGATGACCTTTCTGTAAAGTATGTATTACTCGACTTTAAAAGGGCTTTCCAATGACGCAATCCCCGAAGCTCTAGCTCAATTAGAGAAAAACTTCATTTGTAGAATTTTGTTACACGTTTTTGGCTTTTTCTCGTGAACCAGAGATCGGATGACCTTTCTGTAAAGTACGTATTACTCGACTTTAAAAGGGCTTTCCAATGACGCAATCCCCGAAGCTCTAGCTCAATTAGAGAAAAACTTCATTTGTAGAATTTTGTTACACGTTTTTGGCTTTTTCTCGTGAACCAGAGATCGGATGACCTTTCTGTAAAGTACGTATTACTCGACTTTAAAAGGGCTTTCCAATGACGCAATCCCCGAAGCTCTAGCTCAATTAGAGAAAAACTTCATTTGTAGAATTTTGTTACACGTTTTTGGCTTTTTCTCGTGAACCAGAGATCGGATGACCTTTCTGTAAAGTATGTATTACTCGACTTTAAAAGGGCTTTCCAATGACGCAATCCCCGAAGCTCTAGCTCAATTAGAGAAAAACTTCATTTGTAGAATTTTGTTACACGTTTTTGGCTTTTTCTCGTGAACCAGAGATCGGATGACCTTTCTGTAAAGTACGTATTACTCGACTTTAAAAGGGCTTTCCAATGACGCAATCCCCGAAGCTCTAGCTCAATTAGAGAAAAACTTCATTTGTAGAATTTTGTTACACGTTTTTGGCTTTTTCTCGTGAACCAGAAGTCGGATGACCTTTCTGTAAAGTACGTATTACTCGACTTTAAAAGGGCTTTCCAATGACGCAATCCCCGAAGCTCTAGCTCAATTAGAGAAAAACTTCATTTGTAGAATTTTGTTACACGTTTTTGGCTTTTTCTCGTGAACCAGAGATCGGATGACCTTTCTGTAAAGTACGTATTACTCGACTTTAAAAGGGCTTTCCAATGACGCAATCCCCGAAGCTCTAGCTCAATTAGAGAAAAATTTCATTTGTAGAATTTTGTTACACGTTTTTGGCTTTTTCTCGTGAACCAGAAGTCGGATGACCTTTCTGTAAAGTACGTATTACTCGACTTTAAAAGGGCTTTCCAATGACGCAATCCCCGAAGCTCTAGCTCAATTAGAGAAAAACTTCATTTGTAGAATTTTGTTACACCTTTGTGGCTTTTTCTCGTGAACCAGAAGTCGGATGACCTTTCTGTAAAGTGCATATTACTCGTCTTTAAAACGGCTTTCCAATGTCGCAATCCCGAAGCTCTAACGCAATTAGGGAAAAACTTCATTTGTAGAATTTTGTTACATGTTTTCGGCTTTTTCTCGTGAACCAGAGGTCGGATGACCTTTCTGTAAATTATGTATTACTCGTCTTTAAAACGGCTTTCCAGTGACACAATCCCGGAATATCTTGGTCAATTAGGGAGCAACTTCACATGTAGAATTTTGTTACACGTTTTTGACTTTTTCTCGTGAACCAGAGGTCGGATGACCTTTCTGTAAAGTACGCATTACCTCTCTTTAAAACGGCTTTCCAATGACATAATCTCGGAAGCTCTAGCTCAATTAGAGAAAAACTTCATTTGTAGAATTTTGTTACACGTTTTTGGCTTTTTCTCGTGAACCAGAGATCGGATGACCTTTCTGTAAAGTACGTATTACTCGACTTTAAAAGGGCTTTCCAATGACGCAATCCCCGAAGCTCTAGCTCAATTAGAGAAAAACTTCATTTGTAGAATTTTGTTACACGTTTTTGGCTTTTTCTCGTGAACCAGAGATCGGATGACCTTTCTGTAAAGTACGTATTACTCGACTTTAAAAGGGCTTTCCAATGACGAAATCCCCGAAGCTCTAGCTCAATTAGAGAAAAACTTCATTTGTAGAATTTTGTTACACGTTTTTGGCTTTTTCTCGTGAACCAGAAGTCGGATGACCTTTCTGTAAAGTACGTATTACTCGACTTTAAAAGGGCTTTCCAATGACGCAATTTCCGAAGCTCTAGCTCAATTAGAGAAAAACTTCATTTGTAGAATTTTGTTACACGTTTTTGGCTTTTTCTCGTGAACCAGAAGTCGGATGACCTTTCTGTAAAGTACGTATTACTCGACTTTAAAAGGGCTTTCCAATGACGCAATTTCCGAAGCTCTAGCTCAATTAGAGAAAAACTTCATTTGTAGAATTTTGTTACACGTTTTTGGCTTTTTCTCGTGAACCAGAGATCGGATGACCTTTCTGTAAAGTACGTATTACTCGACTTTAAAAGGGCTTTCCAATGACGCAATCCCCGAAGCTCTAGCTCAATTAGAGAAAAACTTCATTTGTAGAATTTTGTTACACGTTTTTGGCTTTTTCTCGTGAACCAGAAGTCGGATGACCTTTCTGTAAAGTACGTATTACTCGACTTTAAAAGGGCTTTCCAATGACGCAATTTCCGAAGCTCTAGCTCAATTAGAGAAAAACTTCATTTGTAGAATTTTGTTACACGTTTTTGGCTTTTTCTCGTGAACCAGAGATCGGATGACCTTTCTGTAAAGTATGTATTACTCGACTTTAAAAGGGCTTTCCAATGACGCAATCCCCGAAGCTCTAGCTCAATTAGAGAAAAACTTCATTTGTAGAATTTTGTTACACGTTTTTGGCTTTTTCTCGTGAACCAGAGATCGGATGACCTTTCTGTAAAGTACGTATTACTCGACTTTAAAAGGGCTTTCCAATGACGCAATCCCCGAAGCTCTAGCTCAATTAGAGAAAAACTTCATTTGTAGAATTTTGTTACACGTTTTTGGCTTTTTCTCGTGAACCAGAGATCGGATGACCTTTCTGTAAAGTACGTATTACTCGACTTTAAAAGGGCTTTCCAATGACGCAATCCCCGAAGCTCTAGCTCAATTAGAGAAAAACTTCATTTGTAGAATTTTGTTACACGTTTTTGGCTTTTTCTCGTGAACCAGAGATCGGATGACCTTTCTGTAAAGTACGTATTACTCGACTTTAAAAGGGCTTTCCAATGACGCAATCCCCGAAACTCTAGCTCAATTAGAGAAAAACTTCATTTGTAGAATTTTGTTACACGTTTTTGGCTTTTTCTCGTGAACCAGAAGTCGGATGACCTTTCTGTAAAGTACGTATTACTCGACTTTAAAAGGGCTTTCCAATGACGCAATTTCCGAAGCTCTAGCTCAATTAGAGAAAAACTTCATTTGTAGAATTTTGTTACACGTTTTTGGCTTTTTCTCGTGAACCAGAGATCGGATGACCTTTCTGTAAAGTACGTATTACTCGACTTTAAAAGGGCTTTCCAATGACGCAATTTCCGAAGCTCTAGCTCAATTAGAGAAAAACTTCATTTGTAGAATTTTGTTACACGTTTTTGGCTTTTTCTCGTGAACCAGAGATCGGATGACCTTTCTGTAAAGTACGTATTACTCGACTTTAAAAGGGCTTTCCAATGACGCAATCCCCGAAGCTCTAGCTCAATTAGAGAAAAACTTCATTTGTAGAATTTTGTTACACGTTTTTGGCTTTTTCTCCTGAACCAGAGATCGGATGACCTTTCTGTAAAGTACGTATTACTCGACTTTAAAAGGGCTTTCCAATGACGCAATCCCCGAAGCTCTAGCTCAATTAGAGAAAAACTTCATTTGTAGAATTTTGTTACACGTTTTTGGCTTTTTCTCGTGAACCAGAAGTCGGATGACCTTTCTGTAAAGTACGTATTACTCGACTTTAAAAGGGCTTTCCAATGACGCAATTTCCGAAGCTCTAGCTCAATTAGAGAAAAACTTCATTTGTAGAATTTTGTTACACGTTTTTGGCTTTTTCTCGTGAACCAGAAGTCGGATGACCTTTCTGTAAAGTACGTATTACTCGACTTTAAAAGGGCTTTCCAATGACGCAATCCCCGAAGCTCTAGCTCAATTAGAGAAAAACTTCATTTGTAGAATTTTGTTACACGTTTTTGGCTTTTTCTCGTGAACCAAAGATCGGATGACCTTTCTGTAAAGTACGTATTACTCGACTTTAAAAGGGCTTTCCAATGACGCAATCCCCGAAGCTCTAGCTCAATTAGAGAAAAACTTCATTTGTAGAATTTTGTTACACGTTTTTGGCTTTTTCTCGTGAAGCAGAAGTCGGATGACCTTTCTGTAAAGTACGTATTACTCGACTTTAAAAGGGCTTTCCAATGACGCAATCCCCGAAGCTCTAGCTCAATTAGAGAAAAACTTCATTTGTAGAATTTTGTTACACGTTTTTGGCTTTTTCTCGTGAACCAGAGATCGGATGACCTTTCTGTAAAGTACGTATTACTCGACTTTAAAAGGGCTTTCCAATGACGCAATCCCCGAAGCTCTAGCTCAATTAGAGAAAAACTTCATTTGTAGAATTTTGTTACACGTTTTTGGCTTTTTCTCGTGAACCAGAAGTCGGATGACCTTTCTGTAAAGTACGTATTACTCGACTTTAAAAGGGCTTTCCAATGACGCAATTTCCGAAGCTCTAGCTCAATTAGAGAAAAACTTCATTTGTAGAATTTTGTTACACGTTTTTGGCTTTTTCTCGTGAACCAGAGATCGGATGACCTTTCTGTAAAGTATGTATTACTCGACTTTAAAAGGGCTTTCCAATGACGCAATCCCCGAAGCTCTAGCTCAATTAGAGAAAAACTTCATTTGTAGAATTTTGTTACACGTTTTTGGCTTTTTCTCGTGAACCAGAGATCGGATGACCTTTCTGTAAAGTACGTATTACTCGACTTTAAAAGGGCTTTCCAATGACGCAATCCCCGAAGCTCTAGCTCAATTAGAGAAAAACTTCATTTGTAGAATTTTGTTACACGTTTTTGGCTTTTTCTCGTGAACCAGAGATCGGATGACCTTTCTGTAAAGTACGTATTACTCGACTTTAAAAGGGATTTCCAATGACGCAATCCCCGAAGCTCTAGCTCAATTAGAGAAAAACTTCATTTGTAGAATTTTGTTACACGTTTTTGGCTTTTTCTCGTGAACCAGAGATCGGATGACCTTTCTGTAAAGTATGTATTACTCGACTTTAAAAGGGCTTTCCAATGACGCAATCCCCGAAGCTCTAGCTCAATTAGAGAAAAACTTCATTTGTAGAATTTTGTTACACGTTTTTGGCTTTTTCTCGTGAACCAGAGATCGGATGACCTTTCTGTAAAGTACGTATTACTCGACTTTAAAAGGGCTTTCCAATGACGCAATCCCCGAAGCTCTAGCTCAATTAGAGAAAAACTTCATTTGTAGAATTTTGTTACACGTTTTTGGCTTTTTCTCGTGAACCAGAAGTCGGATGACCTTTCTGTAAAGTACGTATTACTCGACTTTAAAAGGGCTTTCCAATGACGCAATCCCCGAAGCTCTAGCTCAATTAGAGAAAAACTTCATTTGTAGAATTTTGTTACACGTTTTTGGCTTTTTCTCGTGAACCAGAGATCGGATGACCTTTCTGTAAAGTACGTATTACTCGACTTTAAAAGGGCTTTCCAATGACGCAATCCCCGAAGCTCTAGCTCAATTAGAGAAAAATTTCATTTGTAGAATTTTGTTACACGTTTTTGGCTTTTTCTCGTGAACCAGAAGTCGGATGACCTTTCTGTAAAGTACGTATTACTCGACTTTAAAAGGGCTTTCCAATGACGCAATCCCCGAAGCTCTAGCTCAATTAGAGAAAAACTTCATTTGTAGAATTTTGTTACACCTTTGTGGCTTTTTCTCGTGAACCAGAAGTCGGATGACCTTTCTGTAAAGTGCATATTACTCGTCTTTAAAACGGCTTTCCAATGTCGCAATCCCGAAGCTCTAACGCAATTAGGGAAAAACTTCATTTGTAGAATTTTGTTACATGTTTTCGGCTTTTTCTCGTGAACCAGAGGTCGGATGACCTTTCTGTAAATTATGTATTACTCGTCTTTAAAACGGCTTTCCAGTGACACAATCCCGGAATATCTTGGTCAATTAGGGAGCAACTTCACATGTAGAATTTTGTTACACGTTTTTGACTTTTTCTCGTGAACCAGAGGTCGGATGACCTTTCTGTAAAGTACGCATTACCTCTCTTTAAAACGGCTTTCCAATGACATAATCTCGGAAGCTCTAGCTCAATTAGAGAAAAACTTCATTTGTAGAATTTTGTTACACGTTTTTGGCTTTTTCTCGTGAACCAGAGATCGGATGACCTTTCTGTAAAGTACGTATTACTCGACTTTAAAAGGGCTTTCCAATGACGCAATCCCCGAAGCTCTAGCTCAATTAGAGAAAAACTTCATTTGTAGAATTTTGTTACACGTTTTTGGCTTTTTCTCGTGAACCAGAGATCGGATGACCTTTCTGTAAAGTACGTATTACTCGACTTTAAAAGGGCTTTCCAATGACGAAATCCCCGAAGCTCTAGCTCAATTAGAGAAAAACTTCATTTGTAGAATTTTGTTACACGTTTTTGGCTTTTTCTCGTGAACCAGAAGTCGGATGACCTTTCTGTAAAGTACGTATTACTCGACTTTAAAAGGGCTTTCCAATGACGCAATTTCCGAAGCTCTAGCTCAATTAGAGAAAAACTTCATTTGTAGAATTTTGTTACACGTTTTTGGCTTTTTCTCGTGAACCAGAAGTCGGATGACCTTTCTGTAAAGTACGTATTACTCGACTTTAAAAGGGCTTTCCAATGACGCAATTTCCGAAGCTCTAGCTCAATTAGAGAAAAACTTCATTTGTAGAATTTTGTTACACGTTTTTGGCTTTTTCTCGTGAACCAGAGATCGGATGACCTTTCTGTAAAGTACGTATTACTCGACTTTAAAAGGGCTTTCCAATGACGCAATCCCCGAAGCTCTAGCTCAATTAGAGAAAAACTTCATTTGTAGAATTTTGTTACACGTTTTTGGCTTTTTCTCGTGAACCAGAAGTCGGATGACCTTTCTGTAAAGTACGTATTACTCGACTTTAAAAGGGCTTTCCAATGACGCAATTTCCGAAGCTCTAGCTCAATTAGAGAAAAACTTCATTTGTAGAATTTTGTTACACGTTTTTGGCTTTTTCTCGTGAACCAGAGATCGGATGACCTTTCTGTAAAGTATGTATTACTCGACTTTAAAAGGGCTTTCCAATGACGCAATCCCCGAAGCTCTAGCTCAATTAGAGAAAAACTTCATTTGTAGAATTTTGTTACACGTTTTTGGCTTTTTCTCGTGAACCAGAGATCGGATGACCTTTCTGTAAAGTACGTATTACTCGACTTTAAAAGGGCTTTCCAATGACGCAATCCCCGAAGCTCTAGCTCAATTAGAGAAAAACTTCATTTGTAGAATTTTGTTACACGTTTTTGGCTTTTTCTCGTGAACCAGAGATCGGATGACCTTTCTGTAAAGTACGTATTACTCGACTTTAAAAGGGCTTTCCAATGACGCAATCCCCGAAGCTCTAGCTCAATTAGAGAAAAATTTCATTTGTAGAATTTTGTTACACGTTTTTGGCTTTTTCTCGTGAACCAGAAGTCGGATGACCTTTCTGTAAAGTACGTATTACTCGACTTTAAAAGGGCTTTCCAATGACGCAATCCCCGAAGCTCTAGCTCAATTAGAGAAAAACTTCATTTGTAGAATTTTGTTACACCTTTGTGGCTTTTTCTCGTGAACCAGAAGTCGGATGACCTTTCTGTAAAGTGCATATTACTCGTCTTTAAAACGGCTTTCCAATGTCGCAATCCCGAAGCTCTAACGCAATTAGGGAAAAACTTCATTTGTAGAATTTTGTTACATGTTTTCGGCTTTTTCTCGTGAACCAGAGGTCGGATGACCTTTCTGTAAATTATGTATTACTCGTCTTTAAAACGGCTTTCCAGTGACACAATCCCGGAATATCTTGGTCAATTAGGGAGCAACTTCACATGTAGAATTTTGTTACACGTTTTTGACTTTTTCTCGTGAACCAGAGGTCGGATGACCTTTCTGTAAAGTACGCATTACCTCTCTTTAAAACGGCTTTCCAATGACACAATCTCGGAAGCTCTAGCTCAATTAGAGAAAAACTTCATTTGTAGAATTTTGTTACACGTTTTTGGCTTTTTCTCGTGAACCAGAGATCGGATGACCTTTCTGTAAAGTACGTATTACTCGACTTTAAAAGGGCTTTCCAATGACGCAATCCCCGAAGCTCTAGCTCAATTAGAGAAAAACTTCATTTGTAGAATTTTGTTACACGTTTTTGGCTTTTTCTCGTGAACCAGAGATCGGATGACCTTTCTGTAAAGTACGTATTACTCGACTTTAAAAGGGCTTTCCAATGACGCAATCCCCGAAGCTCTAGCTCAATTAGAGAAAAACTTCATTTGTAGAATTTTGTTACACGTTTTTGGCTTTTTCTCGTGAACCAGAAGTCGGATGACCTTTCTGTAAAGTACGTATTACTCGACTTTAAAAGGGCTTTCCAATGACGCAATTTCCGAAGCTCTAGCTCAATTAGAGAAAAACTTCATTTGTAGAATTTTGTTACACGTTTTTGGCTTTTTCTCGTGAACCAGAGATCGGATGACCTTTCTGTAAAGTATGTATTACTCGACTTTAAAAGGGCTTTCCAATGACGCAATCCCCGAAGCTCTAGCTCAATTAGAGAAAAACTTCATTTGTAGAATTTTGTTACACGTTTTTGGCTTTTTCTCGTGAACCAGAAGTCGGATGACCTTTCTGTAAAGTACGTATTACTCGACTTTAAAAGGGCTTTCCAATGACGCAATTTCCGAAGCTCTAGCTCAATTAGAGAAAAACTTCATTTGTAGAATTTTGTTACACGTTTTTGGCTTTTTCTCGTGAACCAGAGATCGGATGACCTTTCTGTAAAGTACGTATTACTCGACTTTAAAAGGGCTTTCCAATGACGCAATCCCCGAAGCTCTAGCTCAATTAGAGAAAAACTTCATTTGTAGAATTTTGTTACACGTTTTTGGCTTTTTCTCGTGAACCAGAGATCGGATGACCTTTCTGTAAAGTACGTATTACTCGACTTTAAAAGGGCTTTCCAATGACGCAATCCCCGAAGCTCTAGCTCAATTAGAGAAAAATTTCATTTGTAGAATTTTGTTACACGTTTTTGGCTTTTTCTCGTGAACCAGAAGTCGGATGACCTTTCTGTAAAGTACGTATTACTCGACTTTAAAAGGGCTTTCCAATGACGCAATCCCCGAAGCTCTAGCTCAATTAGAGAAAAACTTCATTTGTAGAATTTTGTTACACCTTTGTGGCTTTTTCTCGTGAACCAGAAGTCGGATGACCTTTCTGTAAAGTGCATATTACTCGTCTTTAAAACGGCTTTCCAATGTCGCAATCCCGAAGCTCTAACGCAATTAGGGAAAAACTTCATTTGTAGAATTTTGTTACATGTTTTCGGCTTTTTCTCGTGAACCAGAGGTCGGATGACCTTTCTGTAAATTATGTATTACTCGTCTTTAAAACGGCTTTCCAGTGACACAATCCCGGAATATCTTGGTCAATTAGGGAGCAACTTCACATGTAGAATTTTGTTACACGTTTTTGACTTTTTCTCGTGAACCAGAGGTCGGATGACCTTTCTGTAAAGTACGCATTACCTCTCTTTAAAACGGCTTTCCAATGACACAATCTCGGAAGCTCTAGCTCAATTAGAGAAAAACTTCATTTGTAGAATTTTGTTACACGTTTTTGGCTTTTTCTCGTGAACCAGAAGTCGGATGACCTTTCTGTAAAGTACGTATTACTCGACTTTAAAAGGGCTTTCCAATGACGCAATCCCCGAAGCTCTAGCTCAATTAGAGAAAAACTTCATTTGTAGAATTTTGTTACACGTTTTTGGCTTTTTCTCGTGAACCAGAGATCGGATGACCTTTCTGTAAAGTACGTATTACTCGACTTTAAAAGGGCTTTCCAATGACGCAATCCCCGAAGCTCTAGCTCAATTAGAGAAAAACTTCATTTGTAGAATTTTGTTACACGTTTTTGGCTTTTTCTCGTGAACCAGAGGTCGGATGACCTTTCTGTAAAGTACGTATTACTCGACTTTAAAAGGGCTTTCCAATGACGCAATCCCCGAAGCTCTAGCTCAATTAGAGAAAAACTTCATTTGTAGAATTTTGTTACACGTTTTTGGCTTTTTCTCGTGAACCAGAGATCGGATGACCTTTCTGTAAATTTCGTATTACTCGACTTTAAAAGGGCTTTCCAATGACGCAATCCCCGAAGCTCTAGCTCAATTAGAGAAAAACTTCATTTGTAGAATTTTGTTACACGTTTTTGGCTTTTTCTCGTGAACCAGAGATCGGATGACCTTTCTGTAAAGTACGTATTACTCGACTTTAAAAGGGCTTTCCAATGACGCAATCCCCGAAGCTCTAGCTCAATTAGAGAAAAACTTCATTTGTAGAATTTTGTTACACGTTTTTGGCTTTTTTTCGTGAACCAGAAGTCGGATGACCTTTCTGTAAAGTACGTATTACTCGACTTTAAAAGGGCTTTCCAATGACGCAATTTCCGAAGCTCTAGCTCAATTAGAGAAAAACTTCATTTGTAGAATTTTGTTACACGTTTTTGGCTTTTTCTCGTGAACCAGAGATCGGATGACCTTTCTGTAAAGTGCATATTACTCGTCTTTAAAACGGCTTTCCAATGACACAATCCCGGAATATCTAGGTCAATTAGGGAGCAACTTCACATGTAGAATTTTGTTACACGTTTTTGGCTTTTTCTCGTGAACCAGAAGTCGGATGACCTTTCTGTAAAGTGCATATTACTCGTCTTTAAAACGGCTTTCCAATGACACAATCCCGGAATATCTAGGTCAATTAGGGAGCAACTTCACATGTAGAATTTTGTTACACGTTTTTGGCTTTTTCTCGTGAACCAGAAGTCGGATGACCTTTCTGTAAAGTACGTATTACTCGACTTTAAAAGGGCTTTCCAACGACGCAATCCCCGAAGCTCTAGCTCAATTAGAGAAAAACTTCATTTGTAGAATTTTGTTACACGTTTTTGGCTTTTTCTCGTGAACCAGAGGTCGGATGACCTTTCTGTAAAGTACGTATTACTCGACTTTAAAAGGGCTTTCCAATGACGCAATCCCCGAAGCTCTAGCTCAATTAGAGAAAAACTTCATTTGTAGAATTTTGTTACACGTTTTTGGCTTTTTCTCGTGAACCAGAAGTCGGATGACCTTTCTGTAAAGTACGTATTATTCGACTTTAAAAGGGCTTTCCAATGACGCAATCCCCGAAGCTCTAGCTCAATTAGAGAAAAACTTCATTTGTAGAATTTTGTTACACGTTTTTGGCTTTTTCTCGTGAACCAGAAGTCGGATGACCTTTCTGTAAAGTACGTATTACTCGACTTTAAAAGGGCTTTCCAATGACGCAATCCCCGAAGCTCTAGCTCAATTAGAGAAAAACTTCATTTGTAGAATTTTGTTACACGTTTTTGGCTTTTTCTCGTGAACCAGAAGTCGGATGACCTTTCTGTAAAGTACGTATTACTCGACTTTAAAAGGGCTTTCCAATGACGCAATCCCCGAAGCTCTAGCTCAATTAGAGAAAAACTTCATTTGTAGAATTTTGTTACACGTTTTTGGCTTTTTCTCGTGAACCAGAAGTCGGATGACCTTTCTGTAAAGTGCATATTACTCGTCTTTAAAACGGCTTTCCAATGACACAATCCCGGAATATCTAGGTCAATTAGGGAGCAACTTCACATGTAGAATTTTGTTACACGTTTTTGGCTTTTTCTCGTGAACCAGAAGTCGGATGACCTTTCTGTAAAGTACGTATTACTCGACTTTAAAAGGGCTTTCCAACGACGCAATCCCCGAAGCTCTAGCTCAATTAGAGAAAAACTTCATTTGTAGAATTTTGTTACACGTTTTTGGCTTTTTCTCGTGAACCAGAGGTCGGATGACCTTTCTGTAAAGTACGTATTACTCGACTTTAAAAGGGCTTTCCAATGACGCAATCCCCGAAGCTCTAGCTCAATTAGAGAAAAACTTCATTTGTAGAATTTTGTTACACGTTTTTGGCTTTTTCTCGTGAACCAGAAGTCGGATGACCTTTCTGTAAAGTGCATATTACTCGTCTTTAAAACGGCTTTCCAATGACACAATCCCGGAATATCTAGGTCAATTAGGGAGCAACTTCACATGTAGAATTTTGTTACACGTTTTTGGCTTTTTCTCGTGAACCAGAAGTCGGATGACCTTTCTGTAAAGTACGTATTACTCGACTTTAAAAGGGCTTTCCAACGACGCAATCCCCGAAGCTCTAGCTCAATTAGAGAAAAACTTCATTTGTAGAATTTTGTTACACGTTTTTGGCTTTTTCTCGTGAACCAGAGGTCGGATGACCTTTCTGTAAAGTACGTATTACTCGACTTTAAAAGGGCTTTCCAATGACGCAATCCCCGAAGCTCTAGCTCAATTAGAGAAAAACTTCATTTGTAGAATTTTGTTACACGTTTTTGGCTTTTTCTCGTGAACCAGAGGTCGGATGACCTTTCTGTAAAGTACGTATTACTCGACTTTAAAAGGGCTTTCCAATGACGCAATTTCCGAAGCTCTAGCTCAATTAGAGAAAAACTTCATTTGTAGAATTTTGTTACACGTTTTTGGCTTTTTCTCGTGAACCAGAGATCGGATGACCTTTCTGTAAAGTGCATATTACTCGTCTTTAAAACGGCTTTCCAATGACACAATCCCGGAATATCTAGGTCAATTAGGGAGCAACTTCACATGTAGAATTTTGTTACACGTTTTTGGCTTTTTCTCGTGAACCAGAAGTCGGATGACCTTTCTGTAAAGTGCATATTACTCGTCTTTAAAACGGCTTTCCAATGACACAATCCCGGAATATCTAGGTCAATTAGGGAGCAACTTCACATGTAGAATTTTGTTACACGTTTTTGGCTTTTTCTCGTGAACCAGAAGTCGGATGACCTTTCTGTAAAGTACGTATTACTCGACTTTAAAAGGGCTTTCCAACGACGCAATCCCCGAAGCTCTAGCTCAATTAGAGAAAAACTTCATTTGTAGAATTTTGTTACACGTTTTTGGCTTTTTCTCGTGAACCAGAGGTCGGATGACCTTTCTGTAAAGTACGTATTACTCGACTTTAAAAGGGCTTTCCAATGACGCAATCCCCGAAGCTCTAGCTCAATTAGAGAAAAACTTCATTTGTAGAATTTTGTTACACGTTTTTGGCTTTTTCTCGTGAACCAGAGATCGGATGACCTTTCTGTAAAGTACGTATTACTCGACTTTAAAAGGGCTTTCCAATGACGCAATCCCCGAAGCTCTAGCTCAATTAGAGAAAAACTTCATTTGTAGAATTTTGTTACACGTTTTTGGCTTTTTCTCGTGAACCAGAGGTCGGATGACCTTTCTGTAAAGTACGTATTACTCGACTTTAAAAGGGCTTTCCAATGACGCAATCCCCGAAGCTCTAGCTCAATTAGAGAAAAACTTCATTTGTAGAATTTTGTTACACGTTTTTGGCTTTTTCTCGTGAACCAGAGATCGGATGACCTTTCTGTAAAGTACGTATTACTCGACTTTAAAAGGGCTTTCCAATGACGCAATCCCCGAAGCTCTAGCTCAATTAGAGAAAAACTTCATTTGTAGAATTTTGTTACACGTTTTTGGCTTTTTCTCGTGAACCAGAGATCGGATGACCTTTCTGTAAAGTACGTATTACTCGACTTTAAAAGGGCTTTCCAATGACGCAATCCCCGAAGCTCTAGCTCAATTAGAGAAAAACTTCATTTGTAGAATTTTGTTACACGTTTTTGGCTTTTTTTCGTGAACCAGAAGTCGGATGACCTTTCTGTAAAGTACGTATTACTCGACTTTAAAAGGGCTTTCCAATGACGCAATTTCCGAAGCTCTAGCTCAATTAGAGAAAAACTTCATTTGTAGAATTTTGTTACACGTTTTTGGCTTTTTCTCGTGAACCAGAGATCGGATGACCTTTCTGTAAAGTACGTATTACTCGACTTTAAAAGGGCTTTCCAATGACGCAATCCCCGAAGCTCTAGCTCAATTAGAGAAAAACTTCATTTGTAGAATTTTGTTACACGTTTTTGGCTTTTTCTCGTGAACCAGAAGTCGGATGACCTTTCTGTAAAGTACGTATTACTCGACTTTAAAAGGGCTTTGCAATGACGCAATCCCCGAAGCTCTAGCTCAATTAGAGAAAAACTTCATTTGTAGAATTTTGTTACACGTTTTTGGCTTTTTCTCGTGAACCAGAGATCGGATGACCTTTCTGTAAAATACGTATTACTCGACTTTAAAAGGGCTTTCCAATGACGCAATCCCCGAAGCTCTAGCTCAATTAGAGAAAAACTTCATTTGTAGAATTTTGTTACACGTTTTTGGCTTTTTCTCGTGAACCAGAAGTCGGATGACCTTTCTGTAAAGTACGTATTACTCGACTTTAAAAGGGCTTTCCAATGACGCAATCCCCGAAGCTCTAGCTCAATTAGAGAAAAACTTCATTTGTAGAATTTTGTTACACGTTTTTGGCTTTTTCTCGTGAACCAGAAGTCGGATGACCTTTCTGTAAAGTACGTATTACTCGACTTTAAAAGGGCTTTCCAATGACGCAATCCCCGAAGCTCTAGCTCAATTAGAGAAAAACTTAATTTGTAGAATAATGTTACACGTTTTTGGCTTTTTCTCGTGAACCAGAAGTCGGATGACCTTTCTGTAAAGTACGTATTACTCGACTTTAAAAGGGCTTTCCAATGACGCAATCCCCGAAGCTCTAGCTCAATTAGAGAAAAACTTCATTTGTAGAATTTTGTTACACGTTTTTGGCTTTTTCTCGTGAACCAGAGGTCGGATGACCTTTCTGTAAAGTACGTATTACTCGACTTTAAAAGGGCTTTCCAATGACGCAATCCCCGAAGCTCTAGCTCAATTAGAGAAAAACTTCATTTGTAGAATTTTGTTACACGTTTTTGGCTTTTTCTCGTGAACCAGAAGTCGGATGACCTTTCTGTAAAGTACGTATTATTCGACTTTAAAAGGGCTTTCCAATGACGCAATCCCCGAAGCTCTAGCTCAATTAGAGAAAAACTTCATTTGTAGAATTTTGTTACACGTTTTTGGCTTTTTCTCGTGAACCAGAAGTCGGATGACCTTTCTGTAAAGTACGTATTACTCGACTTTAAAAGGGCTTTCCAATGACGCAATCCCCGAAGCTCTAGCTCAATTAGAGAAAAACTTCATTTGTAGAATTTTGTTACACGTTTTTGGCTTTTTCTCGTGAACCAGAAGTCGGATGACCTTTCTGTAAAGTACGTATTACTCGACTTTAAAAGGGCTTTCCAATGACGCAATCCCCGAAGCTCTAGCTCAATTAGAGAAAAACTTCATTTGTAGAATTTTGTTACACGTTTTTGGCTTTTTCTCGTGAACCAGAAGTCGGATGACCTTTCTGTAAAGTGCATATTACTCGTCTTTAAAACGGCTTTCCAATGACACAATCCCGGAATATCTAGGTCAATTAGGGAGCAACTTCACATGTAGAATTTTGTTACACGTTTTTGGCTTTTTCTCGTGAACCAGAAGTCGGATGACCTTTCTGTAAAGTACGTATTACTCGACTTTAAAAGGGCTTTCCAACGACGCAATCCCCGAAGCTCTAGCTCAATTAGAGAAAAACTTCATTTGTAGAATTTTGTTACACGTTTTTGGCTTTTTCTCGTGAACCAGAGGTCGGATGACCTTTCTGTAAAGTACGTATTACTCGACTTTAAAAGGGCTTTCCAATGACGCAATCCCCGAAGCTCTAGCTCAATTAGAGAAAAACTTCATTTGTAGAATTTTGTTACACGTTTTTGGCTTTTTCTCGTGAACCAGAGATCGGATGACCTTTCTGTAAAGTACGTATTACTCGACTTTAAAAGGGCTTTCCAATGACGCAATCCCCGAAGCTCTAGCTCAATTAGAGAAAAACTTCATTTGTAGAATTTTGTTACACGTTTTTGGCTTTTTTTCGTGAACCAGAAGTCGGATGACCTTTCTGTAAAGTACGTATTACTCGACTTTAAAAGGGCTTTCCAATGACGCAATTTCCGAAGCTCTAGCTCAATTAGAGAAAAACTTCATTTGTAGAATTTTGTTACACGTTTTTGGCTTTTTCTCGTGAACCAGAGATCGGATGACCTTTCTGTAAAGTACGTATTACTCGACTTTAAAAGGGCTTTCCAATGACGCAATCCCCGAAGCTCTAGCTCAATTAGAGAAAAACTTCATTTGTAGAATTTTGTTACACGTTTTTGGCTTTTTCTCGTGAACCAGAGATCGGATGACCTTTCTGTAAAGTGCATATTACTCGTCTTTAAAACGGCTTTCCAATGACACAATCCCGGAATATCTAGGTCAATTAGGGAGCAACTTCACATGTAGAATTTTGTTACACGTTTTTGGCTTTTTCTCGTGAACCAGAAGTCGGATGACCTTTCTGTAAAGTACGTATTACTCGACTTTAAAAGGGCTTTCCAATGACGCAATCCCCGAAGCTCTAGCTCAATTAGAGAAAAACTTCATTTGTAGAATTTTGTTACACCTTTGTGGCTTTTTCTCGTGAACCAGAAGTCGGATGACCTTTCTGTAAAGTGCATATTACTCGTCTTTAAAACGGCTTTCCAATGTCGCAATCCCGAAGCTCTAACGCAATTAGGGAAAAACTTCATTTGTAGAATTTTGTTACATGTTTTCGGCTTTTTCTCGTGAACCAGAGGTCGGATGACCTTTCTGTAAATTATGTATTACTCGTCTTTAAAACGGCTTTCCAGTGACACAATCCCGGAATATCTTGGTCAATTAGGGAGCAACTTCACATGTAGAATTTTGTTACACGTTTTTGACTTTTTCTCGTGAACCAGAGGTCGGATGACCTTTCTGTAAAGTACGCATTACCTCTCTTTAAAACGGCTTTCCAATGACACAATCTCGGAAGCTCTAGCTCAATTAGAGAAAAACTTCATTTGTAGAATTTTGTTACACGTTTTTGGCTTTTTCTCGTGAACCAGAGATCGGATGACCTTTCTGTAAAGTACGTATTACTCGACTTTAAAAGGGCTTTCCAATGACGCAATCCCCGAAGCTCTAGCTCAATTAGAGAAAAACTTCATTTGTAGAATTTTGTTACACGTTTTTGGCTTTTTCTCGTGAACCAGAGATCGGATGACCTTTCTGTAAAGTACGTATTACTCGACTTTAAAAGGGCTTTCCAATGACGCAATCCCCGAAGCTCTAGCTCAATTAGAGAAAAACTTCATTTGTAGAATTTTGTTACACGTTTTTGGCTTTTTCTCGTGAACCAGAAGTCGGATGACCTTTCTGTAAAGTACGTATTACTCGACTTTAAAAGGGCTTTCCAATGACGCAATTTCCGAAGCTCTAGCTCAATTAGAGAAAAACTTCATTTGTAGAATTTTGTTACACGTTTTTGGCTTTTTCTCGTGAACCAGAGATCGGATGACCTTTCTGTAAAGTATGTATTACTCGACTTTAAAAGGGCTTTCCAATGACGCAATCCCCGAAGCTCTAGCTCAATTAGAGAAAAACTTCATTTGTAGAATTTTGTTACACGTTTTTGGCTTTTTCTCGTGAACCAGAAGTCGGATGACCTTTCTGTAAAGTACGTATTACTCGACTTTAAAAGGGCTTTCCAATGACGCAATTTCCGAAGCTCTAGCTCAATTAGAGAAAAACTTCATTTGTAGAATTTTGTTACACGTTTTTGGCTTTTTCTCGTGAACCAGAGATCGGATGACCTTTCTGTAAAGTACGTATTACTCGACTTTAAAAGGGCTTTCCAATGACGCAATCCCCGAAGCTCTAGCTCAATTAGAGAAAAACTTCATTTGTAGAATTTTGTTACACGTTTTTGGCTTTTTCTCGTGAACCAGAGATCGGATGACCTTTCTGTAAAGTACGTATTACTCGACTTTAAAAGGGCTTTCCAATGACGCAATCCCCGAAGCTCTAGCTCAATTAGAGAAAAATTTCATTTGTAGAATTTTGTTACACGTTTTTGGCTTTTTCTCGTGAACCAGAAGTCGGATGACCTTTCTGTAAAGTACGTATTACTCGACTTTAAAAGGGCTTTCCAATGACGCAATCCCCGAAGCTCTAGCTCAATTAGAGAAAAACTTCATTTGTAGAATTTTGTTACACCTTTGTGGCTTTTTCTCGTGAACCAGAAGTCGGATGACCTTTCTGTAAAGTGCATATTACTCGTCTTTAAAACGGCTTTCCAATGTCGCAATCCCGAAGCTCTAACGCAATTAGGGAAAAACTTCATTTGTAGAATTTTGTTACATGTTTTCGGCTTTTTCTCGTGAACCAGAGGTCGGATGACCTTTCTGTAAATTATGTATTACTCGTCTTTAAAACGGCTTTCCAGTGACACAATCCCGGAATATCTTGGTCAATTAGGGAGCAACTTCACATGTAGAATTTTGTTACACGTTTTTGACTTTTTCTCGTGAACCAGAGGTCGGATGACCTTTCTGTAAAGTACGCATTACCTCTCTTTAAAACGGCTTTCCAATGACACAATCTCGGAAGCTCTAGCTCAATTAGAGAAAAACTTCATTTGTAGAATTTTGTTACACGTTTTTGGCTTTTTCTCGTGAACCAGAAGTCGGATGACCTTTCTGTAAAGTACGTATTACTCGACTTTAAAAGGGCTTTCCAATGACGCAATCCCCGAAGCTCTAGCTCAATTAGAGAAAAACTTCATTTGTAGAATTTTGTTACACGTTTTTGGCTTTTTCTCGTGAACCAGAGATCGGATGACCTTTCTGTAAAGTACGTATTACTCGACTTTAAAAGGGCTTTCCAATGACGCAATCCCCGAAGCTCTAGCTCAATTAGAGAAAAACTTCATTTGTAGAATTTTGTTACACGTTTTTGGCTTTTTCTCGTGAACCAGAGGTCGGATGACCTTTCTGTAAAGTACGTATTACTCGACTTTAAAAGGGCTTTCCAATGACGCAATCCCCGAAGCTCTAGCTCAATTAGAGAAAAACTTCATTTGTAGAATTTTGTTACACGTTTTTGGCTTTTTCTCGTGAACCAGAGATCGGATGACCTTTCTGTAAATTTCGTATTACTCGACTTTAAAAGGGCTTTCCAATGACGCAATCCCCGAAGCTCTAGCTCAATTAGAGAAAAACTTCATTTGTAGAATTTTGTTACACGTTTTTGGCTTTTTCTCGTGAACCAGAGATCGGATGACCTTTCTGTAAAGTACGTATTACTCGACTTTAAAAGGGCTTTCCAATGACGCAATCCCCGAAGCTCTAGCTCAATTAGAGAAAAACTTCATTTGTAGAATTTTGTTACACGTTTTTGGCTTTTTTTCGTGAACCAGAAGTCGGATGACCTTTCTGTAAAGTACGTATTACTCGACTTTAAAAGGGCTTTCCAATGACGCAATTTCCGAAGCTCTAGCTCAATTAGAGAAAAACTTCATTTGTAGAATTTTGTTACACGTTTTTGGCTTTTTCTCGTGAACCAGAGATCGGATGACCTTTCTGTAAAGTGCATATTACTCGTCTTTAAAACGGCTTTCCAATGACACAATCCCGGAATATCTAGGTCAATTAGGGAGCAACTTCACATGTAGAATTTTGTTACACGTTTTTGGCTTTTTCTCGTGAACCAGAAGTCGGATGACCTTTCTGTAAAGTACGTATTACTCGACTTTAAAAGGGCTTTCCAACGACGCAATCCCCGAAGCTCTAGCTCAATTAGAGAAAAACTTCATTTGTAGAATTTTGTTACACGTTTTTGGCTTTTTCTCGTGAACCAGAGGTCGGATGACCTTTCTGTAAAGTACGTATTACTCGACTTTAAAAGGGCTTTCCAATGACGCAATCCCCGAAGCTCTAGCTCAATTAGAGAAAAACTTCATTTGTAGAATTTTGTTACACGTTTTTGGCTTTTTCTCGTGAACCAGAAGTCGGATGACCTTTCTGTAAAGTACGTATTACTCGACTTTAAAAGGGCTTTCCAATGACGCAATCCCCGAAGCTCTAGCTCAATTAGAGAAAAACTTAATTTGTAGAATAATGTTACACGTTTTTGGCTTTTTCTCGTGAACCAGAAGTCGGATGACCTTTCTGTAAAGTACGTATTACTCGACTTTAAAAGGGCTTTCCAATGACGCAATCCCCGAAGCTCTAGCTCAATTAGAGAAAAACTTCATTTGTAGAATTTTGTTACACGTTTTTGGCTTTTTCTCGTGAACCAGAAGTCGGATGACCTTTCTGTAAAGTGCATATTACTCGTCTTTAAAACGGCTTTCCAATGACACAATCCCGGAATATCTAGGTCAATTAGGGAGCAACTTCACATGTAGAATTTTGTTACACGTTTTTGGCTTTTTCTCGTGAACCAGAAGTCGGATGACCTTTCTGTAAAGTACGTATTACTCGACTTTAAAAGGGCTTTCCAACGACGCAATCCCCGAAGCTCTAGCTCAATTAGAGAAAAACTTCATTTGTAGAATTTTGTTACACGTTTTTGGCTTTTTCTCGTGAACCAGAGGTCGGATGACCTTTCTGTAAAGTACGTATTACTCGACTTTAAAAGGGCTTTCCAATGACGCAATCCCCGAAGCTCTAGCTCAATTAGAGAAAAACTTCATTTGTAGAATTTTGTTACACGTTTTTGGCTTTTTCTCGTGAACCAGAGATCGGATGACCTTTCTGTAAAGTACGTATTACTCGACTTTAAAAGGGCTTTCCAATGACGCAATCCCCGAAGCTCTAGCTCAATTAGAGAAAAACTTCATTTGTAGAATTTTGTTACACGTTTTTGGCTTTTTCTCGTGAACCAGAGGTCGGATGACCTTTCTGTAAAGTACGTATTACTCGACTTTAAAAGGGCTTTCCAATGACGCAATTTCCGAAGCTCTAGCTCAATTAGAGAAAAACTTCATTTGTAGAATTTTGTTACACGTTTTTGGCTTTTTCTCGTGAACCAGAGATCGGATGACCTTTCTGTAAAGTGCATATTACTCGTCTTTAAAACGGCTTTCCAATGACACAATCCCGGAATATCTAGGTCAATTAGGGAGCAACTTCACATGTAGAATTTTGTTACACGTTTTTGGCTTTTTCTCGTGAACCAGAAGTCGGATGACCTTTCTGTAAAGTGCATATTACTCGTCTTTAAAACGGCTTTCCAATGACACAATCCCGGAATATCTAGGTCAATTAGGGAGCAACTTCACATGTAGAATTTTGTTACACGTTTTTGGCTTTTTCTCGTGAACCAGAAGTCGGATGACCTTTCTGTAAAGTACGTATTACTCGACTTTAAAAGGGCTTTCCAACGACGCAATCCCCGAAGCTCTAGCTCAATTAGAGAAAAACTTCATTTGTAGAATTTTGTTACACGTTTTTGGCTTTTTCTCGTGAACCAGAGGTCGGATGACCTTTCTGTAAAGTACGTATTACTCGACTTTAAAAGGGCTTTCCAATGACGCAATCCCCGAAGCTCTAGCTCAATTAGAGAAAAACTTCATTTGTAGAATTTTGTTACACGTTTTTGGCTTTTTCTCGTGAACCAGAGATCGGATGACCTTTCTGTAAAGTACGTATTACTCGACTTTAAAAGGGCTTTCCAATGACGCAATCCCCGAAGCTCTAGCTCAATTAGAGAAAAACTTCATTTGTAGAATTTTGTTACACGTTTTTGGCTTTTTCTCGTGAACCAGAGGTCGGATGACCTTTCTGTAAAGTACGTATTACTCGACTTTAAAAGGGCTTTCCAATGACGCAATCCCCGAAGCTCTAGCTCAATTAGAGAAAAACTTCATTTGTAGAATTTTGTTACACGTTTTTGGCTTTTTCTCGTGAACCAGAGATCGGATGACCTTTCTGTAAAGTACGTATTACTCGACTTTAAAAGGGCTTTCCAATGACGCAATCCCCGAAGCTCTAGCTCAATTAGAGAAAAACTTCATTTGTAGAATTTTGTTACACGTTTTTGGCTTTTTCTCGTGAACCAGAGATCGGATGACCTTTCTGTAAAGTACGTATTACTCGACTTTAAAAGGGCTTTCCAATGACGCAATCCCCGAAGCTCTAGCTCAATTAGAGAAAAACTTCATTTGTAGAATTTTGTTACACGTTTTTGGCTTTTTTTCGTGAACCAGAAGTCGGATGACCTTTCTGTAAAGTACGTATTACTCGACTTTAAAAGGGCTTTCCAATGACGCAATTTCCGAAGCTCTAGCTCAATTAGAGAAAAACTTCATTTGTAGAATTTTGTTACACGTTTTTGGCTTTTTCTCGTGAACCAGAGATCGGATGACCTTTCTGTAAAGTACGTATTACTCGACTTTAAAAGGGCTTTCCAATGACGCAATCCCCGAAGCTCTAGCTCAATTAGAGAAAAACTTCATTTGTAGAATTTTGTTACACGTTTTTGGCTTTTTCTCGTGAACCAGAAGTCGGATGACCTTTCTGTAAAGTACGTATTACTCGACTTTAAAAGGGCTTTGCAATGACGCAATCCCCGAAGCTCTAGCTCAATTAGAGAAAAACTTCATTTGTAGAATTTTGTTACACGTTTTTGGCTTTTTCTCGTGAACCAGAGATCGGATGACCTTTCTGTAAAATACGTATTACTCGACTTTAAAAGGGCTTTCCAATGACGCAATCCCCGAAGCTCTAGCTCAATTAGAGAAAAACTTCATTTGTAGAATTTTGTTACACGTTTTTGGCTTTTTCTCGTGAACCAGAAGTCGGATGACCTTTCTGTAAAGTACGTATTACTCGACTTTAAAAGGGCTTTCCAATGACGCAATCCCCGAAGCTCTAGCTCAATTAGAGAAAAACTTCATTTGTAGAATTTTGTTACACGTTTTTGGCTTTTTCTCGTGAACCAGAAGTCGGATGACCTTTCTGTAAAGTACGTATTACTCGACTTTAAAAGGGCTTTCCAATGACGCAATCCCCGAAGCTCTAGCTCAATTAGAGAAAAACTTAATTTGTAGAATAATGTTACACGTTTTTGGCTTTTTCTCGTGAACCAGAAGTCGGATGACCTTTCTGTAAAGTACGTATTACTCGACTTTAAAAGGGCTTTCCAATGACGCAATCCCCGAAGCTCTAGCTCAATTAGAGAAAAACTTCATTTGTAGAATTTTGTTACACGTTTTTGGCTTTTTCTCGTGAACCAGAGGTCGGATGACCTTTCTGTAAAGTACGTATTACTCGACTTTAAAAGGGCTTTCCAATGACGCAATCCCCGAAGCTCTAGCTCAATTAGAGAAAAACTTCATTTGTAGAATTTTGTTACACGTTTTTGGCTTTTTCTCGTGAACCAGAAGTCGGATGACCTTTCTGTAAAGTACGTATTATTCGACTTTAAAAGGGCTTTCCAATGACGCAATCCCCGAAGCTCTAGCTCAATTAGAGAAAAACTTCATTTGTAGAATTTTGTTACACGTTTTTGGCTTTTTCTCGTGAACCAGAAGTCGGATGACCTTTCTGTAAAGTACGTATTACTCGACTTTAAAAGGGCTTTCCAATGACGCAATACCCGAAGCTCTAGCTCAATTAGAGAAAAACTTCATTTGTAGAATTTTGTTACACGTTTTTGGCTTTTTCTCGTGAACCAGAAGTCGGATGACCTTTCTGTAAAGTACGTATTACTCGACTTTAAAAGGGCTTTCCAATGACGCAATCCCCGAAGCTCTAGCTCAATTAGAGAAAAACTTCATTTGTAGAATTTTGTTACACGTTTTTGGCTTTTTCTCGTGAACCAGAAGTCGGATGACCTTTCTGTAAAGTGCATATTACTCGTCTTTAAAACGGCTTTCCAATGACACAATCCCGGAATATCTAGGTCAATTAGGGAGCAACTTCACATGTAGAATTTTGTTACACGTTTTTGGCTTTTTCTCGTGAACCAGAAGTCGGATGACCTTTCTGTAAAGTACGTATTACTCGACTTTAAAAGGGCTTTCCAACGACGCAATCCCCGAAGCTCTAGCTCAATTAGAGAAAAACTTCATTTGTAGAATTTTGTTACACGTTTTTGGCTTTTTCTCGTGAACCAGAGGTCGGATGACCTTTCTGTAAAGTACGTATTACTCGACTTTAAAAGGGCTTTCCAATGACGCAATCCCCGAAGCTCTAGCTCAATTAGAGAAAAACTTCATTTGTAGAATTTTGTTACACGTTTTTGGCTTTTTCTCGTGAACCAGAGATCGGATGACCTTTCTGTAAAGTACGTATTACTCGACTTTAAAAGGGCTTTCCAATGACGCAATCCCCGAAGCTCTAGCTCAATTAGAGAAAAACTTCATTTGTAGAATTTTGTTACACGTTTTTGGCTTTTTCTCCTGAACCAGAGGTCGGATGACCTTTCTGTAAAGTACGTATTACTCGACTTTAAAAGGGCTTTCCAATGACGCAATCCCCGAAGCTCTAGCTCAATTAGAGAAAAACTTCATTTGTAGAATTTTGTTACACGTTTTTGGCTTTTTCTCGTGAACCAGAGATCGGATGACCTTTCTGTAAAGTACGTATTACTCGACTTTAAAAGGGCTTTCCAATGACGCAATCCCCGAAGCTCTAGCTCAATTAGAGAAAAACTTCATTTGTAGAATTTTGTTACACGTTTTTGGCTTTTTCTCGTGAACCAGAGATCGGATGACCTTTCTGTAAAGTACGTATTACTCGACTTTAAAAGGGCTTTCCAATGACGCAATCCCCGAAGCTCTAGCTCAATTAGAGAAAAACTTCATTTGTAGAATTTTGTTACACGTTTTTGGCTTTTTTTCGTGAACCAGAAGTCGGATGACCTTTCTGTAAAGTACGTATTACTCGACTTTAAAAGGGCTTTCCAATGACGCAATTTCCGAAGCTCTAGCTCAATTAGAGAAAAACTTCATTTGTAGAATTTTGTTACACGTTTTTGGCTTTTTCTCGTGAACCAGAGATCGGATGACCTTTCTGTAAAGTGCATATTACTCGTCTTTAAAACGGCTTTCCAATGACACAATCCCGGAATATCTAGGTCAATTAGGGAGCAACTTCACATGTAGAATTTTGTTACACGTTTTTGGCTTTTTCTCGTGAACCAGAAGTCGGATGACCTTTCTGTAAAGTGCATATTACTCGTCTTTAAAACGGCTTTCCAATGACACAATCCCGTAATATCTAGGTCAATTAGGGAGCAACTTCACATGTAGAATTTTGTTACACGTTTTTGGCTTTTTCTCGTGAACCAGAAGTCGGATGACCTTTCTGTAAAGTACGTATTACTCGACTTTAAAAGGGCTTTCCAACGACGCAATCCCCGAAGCTCTAGCTCAATTAGAGAAAAACTTCATTTGTAGAATTTTGTTACACGTTTTTGGCTTTTTCTCGTGAACCAGAGGTCGGATGACCTTTCTGTAAAGTACGTATTACTCGACTTTAAAAGGGCTTTCCAATGACGCAATCCCCGAAGCTCTAGCTCAATTAGAGAAAAACTTCATTTGTAGAATTTTGTTACACGTTTTTGGCTTTTTCTCGTGAACCAGAGATCGGATGACCTTTCTGTAAAGTACGTATTACTCGACTTTAAAAGGGCTTTCCAATGACGCAATCCCCGAAACTCTAGCTCAATTAGAGAAAAACTTCATTTGTAGAATTTTGTTACACGTTTTTGGCTTTTTCTCGTGAACCAGAAGTCGGATGACCTTTCTGTAAAGTACGTATTACTCGACTTTAAAAGGGCTTTCCAATGACGCAATTTCCGAAGCTCTAGCTCAATTAGAGAAAAACTTCATTTGTAGAATTTTGTTACACGTTTTTGGCTTTTTCTCGTGAACCAGAGATCGGATGACCTTTCTGTAAAGTACGTATTACTCGACTTTAAAAGGGCTTTCCAATGACGCAATCCCCGAAGCTCTAGCTCAATTAGAGAAAAACTTCATTTGTAGAATTTTGTTACACGTTTTTGGCTTTTTCTCGTGAACCAGAGATCGGATGACCTTTCTGTAAAGTACGTATTACTCGACTTTAAAAGGGCTTTCCAATGACGCAATCCCCGAAGCTCTAGCTCAATTAGAGAAAAACTTCATTTGTAGAATTTTGTTACACGTTTTTGGCTTTTTTTCGTGAACCAGAAGTCGGATGACCTTTCTGTAAAGTACGTATTACTCGACTTTAAAAGGGCTTTCCAATGACGCAATTTCCGAAGCTCTAGCTCAATTAGAGAAAAACTTCATTTGTAGAATTTTGTTACACGTTTTTGGCTTTTTCTCGTGAACCAGAGATCGGATGACCTTTCTGTAAAGTACGTATTACTCGACTTTAAAAGGGCTTTCCAATGACGCAATCCCCGAAGCTCTAGCTCAATTAGAGAAAAACTTCATTTGTAGAATTTTGTTACACGTTTTTGGCTTTTTCTCGTGAACCAGAAGTCGGATGACCTTTCTGTAAAGTACGTATTACTCGACTTTAAAAGGGCTTTGCAATGACGCAATCCCCGAAGCTCTAGCTCAATTAGAGAAAAACTTCATTTGTAGAATTTTGTTACACGTTTTTGGCTTTTTCTCGTGAACCAGAGATCGGATGACCTTTCTGTAAAATACGTATTACTCGACTTTAAAAGGGCTTTCCAATGACGCAATCCCCGAAGCTCTAGCTCAATTAGAGAAAAACTTCATTTGTAGAATTTTGTTACACGTTTTTGGCTTTTTCTCGTGAACCAGAAGTCGGATGACCTTTCTGTAAAGTACGTATTACTCGACTTTAAAAGGGCTTTCCAATGACGCAATCCCCGAAGCTCTAGCTCAATTAGAGAAAAACTTCATTTGTAGAATTTTGTTACACGTTTTTGGCTTTTTCTCGTGAACCAGAAGTCGGATGACCTTTCTGTAAAGTACGTATTACTCGACTTTAAAAGGGCTTTCCAATGACGCAATCCCCGAAGCTCTAGCTCAATTAGAGAAAAACTTAATTTGTAGAATAATGTTACACGTTTTTGGCTTTTTCTCGTGAACCAGAAGTCGGATGACCTTTCTGTAAAGTACGTATTACTCGACTTTAAAAGGGCTTTCCAATGACGCAATCCCCGAAGCTCTAGCTCAATTAGAGAAAAACTTCATTTGTAGAATTTTGTTACACGTTTTTGGCTTTTTCTCGTGAACCAGAGGTCGGATGACCTTTCTGTAAAGTACGTATTACTCGACTTTAAAAGGGCTTTCCAATGACGCAATCCCCGAAGCTCTAGCTCAATTAGAGAAAAACTTCATTTGTAGAATTTTGTTACACGTTTTTGGCTTTTTCTCGTGAACCAGAAGTCGGATGACCTTTCTGTAAAGTACGTATTATTCGACTTTAAAAGGGCTTTCCAATGACGCAATCCCCGAAGCTCTAGCTCAATTAGAGAAAAACTTCATTTGTAGAATTTTGTTACACGTTTTTGGCTTTTTCTCGTGAACCAGAAGTCGGATGACCTTTCTGTAAAGTACGTATTACTCGACTTTAAAAGGGCTTTCCAATGACGCAATCCCCGAAGCTCTAGCTCAATTAGAGAAAAACTTCATTTGTAGAATTTTGTTACACGTTTTTGGCTTTTTTCGTGAACCAGAAGTCGGATGACCTTTCTGTAAAGTACGTATTACTCGACTTTAAAAGGGCTTTCCAATGACGCAATCCCCGAAGCTCTAGCTCAATTAGAGAAAAACTTCATTTGTAGAATTTTGTTACACGTTTTTGGCTTTTTCTCGTGAACCAGAGATCGGATGACCTTTCTGTAAAGTACGTATTACTCGACTTTAATAGGGCTTTCCAATGACGCAATCCCCGAAGCTCTAGCTCAATTAGAGAAAAACTTCATTTGTAGAATTTTGTTACACGTTTTTGGCTTTTCTCGTGAACCAGAGATCGGATGACCTTTCTGTAAAGTACGTATTACTCGACTTTAAAAGGGCTTTCCAATGACGCAATCCCCGAAGCTCTAGCTCAATTAGAGAAAAACTTCATTTGTAGAATTTTGTTACACGTTTTTGGCTTTTTCTCGTGAACCAGAGGTCGGATGACCTTTCTGTAAAGTACGTATTACTCGACTTTAAAAGGGCTTTCCAATGACGCAATCCCCGAAGCTCTAGCTCAATTAGAGAAAAACTTCATTTGTAGAATTTTGTTACACGTTTTTGGCTTTTTCTCGTGAACCAGAAGTCGGATGACCTTTCTGTAAAGTACGTATTACTCGACTTTAAAAGGGCTTTCCAATGACGCAATCCCCGAAGCTCTAGCTCAATTAGAGAAAAACTTCATTTGTAGAATTTTGTTACACGTTTTTGGCTTTTTCTCGTGAACCAGAAGTCGGATGACCTTTCTGTAAAGTACGTATTACTCGACTTTAAAAGGGCTTTCCAATGACGCAATTCCGAAGCTCTAGCTCAATTAGAGAAAAACTTCATTTGTAGAATTTTGTTACACGTTTTTGGCTTTTTCTCGTGAACCAGAGATCGGATGACCTTTCTGTAAAGTACGTATTACTCGACTTTAAAAGGGCTTTCCAATGACGCAATCCCCGAAGCTCTAGCTCAATTAGAGAAAAACTTCATTTGTAGAATTTTGTTACACGTTTTTGGCTTTTTCTCGTGAACCAGAGATCGGATGACCTTTCTGTAAAGTACGTATTACTCGACTTTAAAAGGGCTTTCCAATGACGCAATCCCCGAAGCTCTAGCTCAATTAGAGAAAAACTTCATTTGTAGAATTTTGTTACACGTTTTTGGCTTTTTCTCGTGAACCAGAGGTCGGATGACCTTTCTGTAAAGTACGTATTACTCGACTTTAAAAGGGCTTTCCAATGACGCAATCCCCGAAGCTCTAGCTCAATTAGAGAAAAACTTCATTTGTAGAATTTTGTTACACGTTTTGGCTTTTTCTCGTGAACCAGAGATCGGATGACCTTTCTGTAAAGTACGTATTACTCGACTTTAAAAGGGCTTTCCAATGACGCAATCCCCGAAGCTCTAGCTCAATTAGAGAAAAACTTCATTTGTAGAATTTTGTTACACGTTTTTGGCTTTTCTCGTGAACCAGAGGTCGGATGACCTTTCTGTAAAGTACGTATTACTCGACTAAAAAAGGGCTTTCCAATGACGCAATCCCGAAGCTCTAGCTCAATTAGAGAAAAACTTCATTTGTAGAATTTTGTTACACGTTTTTGGCTTTTTCTCGTGAACCAGAAGTCGGATGACCTTTCTGTAAAGTACGTATTACTCGACTTTAAAAGGGCTTTCCAATGACGCAATCCCCGAAGCTCTAGCTCAATTAGAGAAAAACTTCATTTGTAGAATTTTGTTACACGTTTTTGGCTTTTTCTCGTGAACCAGAAGTCGGATGACCTTTCTGTAAAGTACGTATTACTCGACTTTAAAAGGGCTTTCCAATGACGCAATTTCCCGAAGCTCTAGCTCAATTAGAGAAAAACTTCATTTGTAGAATTTTGTTACACGTTTTTGGCTTTTTCTCGTGAACCAGAGATCGGATGACCTTTCTGTAAAGTACGTATTACTCGACTTTAAAAGGGCTTTCCAATGACGCAATCCCCGAAGCTCTAGCTCAATTAGAGAAAAACTTCATTTGTAGAATTTTGTTACACGTTTTTGGCTTTTTCTCGTGAACCAGAGATCGGATGACCTTTCTGTAAAGTACGTATTACTCGACTTTAAAAGGGCTTTCCAATGACGCAATCCCCGAAGCTCTAGCTCAATTAGAGAAAAACTTCATTTGTAGAATTTTGTTACACGTTTTTGGCTTTTTCTCGTGAACCAGAGGTCGGATGACCTTTCTGTAAAGTACGTATTACTCGACTTTAAAAGGGCTTTCCAATGACGCAATCCCCGAAGCTCTAGCTCAATTAGAGAAAAACTTCATTTGTAGAATTTTGTTACACGTTTTTGGCTTTTTCTCGTGAACCAGAGATCGGATGACCTTTCTGTAAAGTACGTATTACTCGACTTTAAAAGGGCTTTCCAATGACGCAATCCCCGAAGCTCTAGCTCAATTAGAGAAAAACTTCATTTGTAGAATTTTGTTACACGTTTTTGGCTTTTTCTCGTGAACCAGAAGTCGGATGACCTTTCTGTAAAGTACGTATTACTCGACTTTAAAAGGGCTTCCAATGACGCAATCCCCGAAGCTCTAGCTCAATTAGAGAAAAACTTAATTTGTAGAATAATGTTACACGTTTTTGGCTTTTTCTCGTGAACCAGAAGTCGGATGACCTTTCTGTAAAGTACGTATTACTCGACTTTAAAAGGGCTTTCCAATGACGCAATCCCCGAAGCTCTAGCTCAATTAGAGAAAAACTTCATTTGTAGAATTTTGTTACACGTTTTTGGCTTTTTCTCGTGAACCAGAGATCGGATGACCTTTCTGTAAAATACGTATTACTCGACTTTAAAAGGGCTTTCCAATGACGCAATCCCCGAAGCTCTAGCTCAATTAGAGAAAAACTTCATTTGTAGAATTTTGTTACACGTTTTTGGCTTTTTCTCGTGAACCAGAGGTCGGATGACCTTTCTGTAAAGTACGTATTACTCGACTTTAAAAGGGCTTTCCAATGACGCAATCCCCGAAGCTCTAGCTCAATTAGAGAAAAACTTCATTTGTAGAATTTTGTTACACGTTTTTGGCTTTTTCTCGTGAACCAGAAGTCGGATGACCTTTCTGTAAAGTACGTATTACTCGACTTTAAAAGGGCTTTCCAATGACGCAATCCCCGAAGCTCTAGCTCAATTAGAGAAAAACTTCATTTGTAGAATTTTGTTACACGTTTTTGGCTTTTTCTCGTGAACCAGAAGTCGGATGACCTTTCTGTAAAGTACGTATTACTCGACTTTAAAAGGGCTTTCCAATGACGCAATTCCCGAAGCTCTAGCTCAATTAGAGAAAAACTTCATTTGTAGAATTTTGTTACACGTTTTTGGCTTTTTCTCGTGAACCAGAGATCGGATGACCTTTCTGTAAAGTACGTATTACTCGACTTTAAAAGGGCTTTCCAATGACGCAATCCCCGAAGCTCTAGCTCAATTAGAGAAAAACTTCATTTGTAGAATTTTGTTACACGTTTTTGGCTTTTCTCGTGAACCAGAGATCGGATGACCTTTCTGTAAAGTACGTATTACTCGACTTTAAAAGGGCTTTCCAATGACGCAATCCCCGAAGCTCTAGCTCAATTAGAGAAAAACTTCATTTGTAGAATTTTGTTACACGTTTTTGGCTTTTTCTCGTGAACCAGAGGTCGGATGACCTTTCTGTAAAGTACGTATTACTCGACTTTAAAAGGGCTTTCCAATGACGCAATCCCCGAAGCTCTAGCTCAATTAGAGAAAAACTTCATTTGTAGAATTTTGTTACACGTTTTTGGCTTTTTCTCGTGAACCAGAGATCGGATGACCTTTCTGTAAAGTACGTATTACTCGACTTTAAAAGGGCTTTCCAATGACGCAATCCCCGAAGCTCTAGCTCAATTAGAGAAAAACTTCATTTGTAGAATTTTGTTACACGTTTTTGGCTTTTTCTCGTGAACCAGAGGTCGGATGACCTTTCTGTAAAGTACGTATTACTCGACTTTAAAAGGGCTTTCCAATGACGCAATCCCCGAAGCTCTAGCTCAATTAGAGAAAAACTTCATTTGTAGAATTTTGTTACACGTTTTTGGCTTTTTCTCGTGAACCAGAAGTCGGATGACCTTTCTGTAAAGTACGTATTACTCGACTTTAAAAGGGCTTTCCAATGACGCAATCCCCGAAGCTCTAGCTCAATTAGAGAAAACTTCATTTGTAGAATTTTGTTACACGTTTTTGGCTTTTTCTCGTGAACCAGAAGTCGGATGACCTTTCTGTAAAGTACGTATTACTCGACTTTAAAAGGGCTTTCCAATGACGCAATTCCCGAAGCTCTAGCTCAATTAGAGAAAAACTTCATTTGTAGAATTTTGTTACACGTTTTTGGCTTTTTCTCGTGAACCAGAGATCGGATGACCTTTCTGTAAAGTACGTATTACTCGACTTTAAAAGGGCTTTCCAATGACGCAATCCCCGAAGCTCTAGCTCAATTAGAGAAAAACTTCATTTGTAGAATTTTGTTACACGTTTTTGGCTTTTTCTCGTGAACCAGAGATCGGATGACCTTTCTGTAAAGTACGTATTACTCGACTTTAAAAGGGCTTTCCAATGACGCAATCCCCGAAGCTCTAGCTCAATTAGAGAAAAACTTCATTTGTAGAATTTTGTTACACGTTTTTGGCTTTTTCTCGTGAACCAGAGGTCGGATGACCTTTCTGTAAAGTACGTATTACTCGACTTTAAAAGGGCTTTCCAATGACGCAATCCCCGAAGCTCTAGCTCAATTAGAGAAAAACTTCATTTGTAGAATTTTGTTACACGTTTTTGGCTTTTTCTCGTGAACCAGAAGTCGGATGACCTTTCTGTAAAGTACGTATTACTCGACTTTAAAAGGGCTTTCCAATGACGCAATCCCCGAAGCTCTAGCTCAATTAGAGAAAAACTTCATTTGTAGAATTTTGTTACACGTTTTTGGCTTTTTCTCGTGAACCAGAAGTCGGATGACCTTTCTGTAAAGTACGTATTACTCGACTTTAAAAGGGCTTTCCAATGACGCAATTCCCGAAGCTCTAGCTCAATTAGAGAAAAACTTCATTTGTAGAATTTTGTTACACGTTTTTGGCTTTTTCTCGTGAACCAGAGATCGGATGACCTTTCTGTAAAGTACGTATTACTCGACTTTAAAAGGGCTTTCCAATGACGCAATCCCCGAAGCTCTAGCTCAATTAGAGAAAAACTTCATTTGTAGAATTTTGTTACACGTTTTTGGCTTTTTCTCGTGAACCAGAGATCGGATGACCTTTCTGTAAAGTACGTATTACTCGACTTTAAAAGGGCTTTCCAATGACGCAATCCCCGAAGCTCTAGCTCAATTAGAGAAAAACTTCATTTGTAGAATTTTGTTACACGTTTTTGGCTTTTTCTCGTGAACCAGAGTCGGATGACCTTTCTGTAAAGTACGTATTACTCGACTTTAAAAGGGCTTTCCAATGACGCAATCCCCGAAGCTCTAGCTCAATTAGAGAAAAACTTCATTTGTAGAATTTTGTTACACGTTTTTGGCTTTTTCTCGTGAACCAGAGATCGGATGACCTTTCTGTAAAGTACGTATTACTCGACTTTAAAAGGGCTTTCCAATGACGCAATCCCCGAAGCTCTAGCTCAATTAGAGAAAAACTTCATTTGTAGAATTTTGTTACACGTTTTTGGCTTTTTCTCGTGAACCAGAGGTCGGATGACCTTTCTGTAAAGTACGTATTACTCGACTTTAAAAGGGCTTTCCAATGACGCAATCCCCGAAGCTCTAGCTCAATTAGAGAAAAACTTCATTTGTAGAATTTTGTTACACGTTTTTGGCTTTTTCTCGTGAACCAGAAGTCGGATGACCTTTCTGTAAAGTACGTATTACTCGACTTTAAAGGGCTTTCCAATGACGCAATCCCCGAAGCTCTAGCTCAATTAGAGAAAAACTTCATTTGTAGAATTTTGTTACACGTTTTTGGCTTTTTCTCGTGAACCAGAAGTCGGATGACCTTTCTGTAAAGTACGTATTACTCGACTTTAAAAGGGCTTTCCAATGACGCAATTCCGAAGCTCTAGCTCAATTAGAGAAAAACTTCATTTGTAGAATTTTGTTACACGTTTTGGCTTTTTCTCGTGAACCAGAGATCGGATGACCTTTCTGTAAAGTACGTATTACTCGACTTTAAAAGGGCTTTCCAATGACGCAATCCCCGAAGCTCTAGCTCAATTAGAGAAAAACTTCATTTGTAGAATTTTGTTACACGTTTTTGGCTTTTTCTCGTGAACCAGAGATCGGATGACCTTTCTGTAAAGTACGTATTACTCGACTTTAAAAGGGCTTTCCAATGACGCAATCCCCGAAGCTCTAGCTCAATTAGAGAAAAACTTCATTTGTAGAATTTTGTTACACGTTTTTGGCTTTTTCTCGTGAACCAGAGGTCGGATGACCTTTCTGTAAAGTACGTATTACTCGACTTTAAAAGGGCTTTCCAATGACGCAATCCCCGAAGCTCTAGCTCAATTAGAGAAAAACTTCATTTGTAGAATTTTGTTACACGTTTTTGGCTTTTTCTCGTGAACCAGAGATCGGATGACCTTTCTGTAAAGTACGTATTACTCGACTTTAAAAGGGGCTTTCCAATGACGCAATCCCCGAAGCTCTAGCTCAATTAGAGAAAAACTTCATTTGTAGAATTTTGTTACACGTTTTTGGCTTTTTCTCGTGAACCAGAAGTCGGATGACCTTTCTGTAAAGTACGTATTACTCGACTTTAAAAGGGCTTTCCAATGACGCAATCCCCGAAGCTCTAGCTCAATTAGAGAAAAACTTAATTTGTAGAATAATGTTACACGTTTTTGGCTTTTTCTCGTGAACCAGAAGTCGGATGACCTTTCTGTAAAGTACGTATTACTCGACTTTAAAAGGGCTTTCCAATGACGCAATCCCCGAAGCTCTAGCTCAATTAGAGAAAAACTTCATTTGTAGAATTTTGTTACACGTTTTTGGCTTTTTCTCGTGAACCAGAGATCGGATGACCTTTCTGTAAAATACGTATTACTCGACTTTAAAAGGGCTTTCCAATGACGCAATCCCCGAAGCTCTAGCTCAATTAGAGAAAAACTTCATTTGTAGAATTTTGTTACACGTTTTTGGCTTTTTCTCGTGAACCAGAAGTCGGATGACCTTTCTGTAAAGTACGTATTACTCGACTTTAAAAGGGCTTTCCAATGACGCAATCCCCGAAGCTCTAGCTCAATTAGAGAAAAACTTCATTTGTAGAATTTTGTTACACGTTTTTGGCTTTTTCTCGTGAACCAGAAGTCGGATGACCTTTCTGTAAAGTACGTATTACTCGACTTTAAAAGGGCTTTCCAATGACGCAATCCCCGAAGCTCTAGCTCAATTAGAGAAAAACTTAATTTGTAGAATAATGTTACACGTTTTTGGCTTTTTCTCGTGAACCAGAAGTCGGATGACCTTTCTGTAAAGTACGTATTACTCGACTTTAAAAGGGCTTTCCAATGACGCAATCCCCGAAGCTCTAGCTCAATTAGAGAAAAACTTCATTTGTAGAATTTTGTTACACGTTTTTGGCTTTTTCTCGTGAACCAGAGGTCGGATGACCTTTCTGTAAAGTACGTATTACTCGACTTTAAAAGGGCTTTCCAATGACGCAATCCCCGAAGCTCTAGCTCAATTAGAGAAAAACTTCATTTGTAGAATTTTGTTACACGTTTTTGGCTTTTCTCTATTGAGCTAGAGCTTCGGATGCCTTTCTGGAAAGTCCGTTTTAATCGACTTAAAAGGTCTTACAAATGACGCAATCCCGAGCTTCTGGTTCAACGAGAAAAAGCCAAAAACGTGTAACAAAATTCTACAAATGAAGTTTTTCTCTAATTGAGCTAGAGCTTCGGGGATTGCGTCATTGGAAAGCCCTTTTAAAGTCGAGTAATACGTACTTTACAGAAAGGTCATCCGACCTCTGGTTCACGAGAAAAAGCCAAAAACGTGTAACAAAATTCTACAAATGAAGTTTTTCTCTAATTGAGCTAGAGCTTCGGGGATTGCGTCATTGGAAAGCCCTTTTAAAGTCGAGTAATACGTACTTTACAGAAAGGTCATCCGACTTCTGGTTCACGAGAAAAAGCCAAAAACGTGTAACATTATTCTACAAATTAAGTTTTTCTCTAATTGAGCTAGAGCTTCGGGGATTGCGTCATTGGAAAGCCCTTTTAAAGTCGAGTAATACGTACTTTACAGAAAGGTCATCCGACTTCTGGTTCACGAGAAAAAGCCAAAAACGTGTAACAAAATTCTACAAATGAAGTTTTTCTCTAATTGAGCTAGAGCTTCGGGGATTGCGTCATTGGAAAGCCCTTTTAAAGTCGAGTAATACGTACTTTACAGAAAGGTCATCCGACTTCTGGTTCACGAGAAAAAGCCAAAAACGTGTAACAAAATTCTACAAATGAAGTTTTTCTCTAATTGAGCTAGAGCTTCGGGGATTGCGTCATTGGAAAGCCCTTTTAAAGTCGAGTAATACGTATTTTACAGAAAGGTCATCCGATCTCTGGTTCACGAGAAAAAGCCAAAAACGTGTAACAAAATTCTACAAATGAAGTTTTTCTCTAATTGAGCTAGAGCTTCGGGGATTGCGTCATTGGAAAGCCCTTTTAAAGTCGAGTAATACGTACTTTACAGAAAGGTCATCCGACTTCTGGTTCACGAGAAAAAGCCAAAAACGTGTAACATTATTCTACAAATTAAGTTTTTCTCTAATTGAGCTAGAGCTTCGGGGATTGCGTCATTGGAAAGCCCTTTTAAAGTCGAGTAATACGTACTTTACAGAAAGGTCATCCGACTTCTGGTTCACGAGAAAAAGCCAAAAACGTGTAACAAAATTCTACAAATGAAGTTTTTCTCTAATTGAGCTAGAGCTTCGGGGATTGCGTCATTGGAAAGCCCTTTTAAAGTCGAGTAATACGTACTTTACAGAAAGGTCATCCGATCTCTGGTTCACGAGAAAAAGCCAAAAACGTGTAACAAAATTCTACAAATGAAGTTTTTCTCTAATTGAGCTAGAGCTTCGGGGATTGCGTCATTGGAAAGCCCTTTTAAAGTCGAGTAATACGTACTTTACAGAAAGGTCATCCGACCTCTGGTTCACGAGAAAAAGCCAAAAACGTGTAACAAAATTCTACAAATGAAGTTTTTCTCTAATTGAGCTAGAGCTTCGGGGATTGCGTCATTGGAAAGCCCTTTTAAAGTCGAGTAATACGTACTTTACAGAAAGGTCATCCGATCTCTGGTTCACGAGAAAAAGCCAAAAACGTGTAACAAAATTCTACAAATGAAGTTTTTCTCTAATTGAGCTAGAGCTTCGGGGATTGCGTCATTGGAAAGCCCTTTTAAAGTCGAGTAATACGTACTTTACAGAAAGGTCATCCGATCTCTGGTTCACGAGAAAAAGCCAAAAACGTGTAACAAAATTCTACAAATGAAGTTTTTCTCTAATTGAGCTAGAGCTTCGGGGATTGCGTCATTGGAAAGCCCTTTTAAAGTCGAGTAATACGTACTTTACAGAAAGGTCATCCGACTTCTGGTTCACGAGAAAAAGCCAAAAACGTGTAACAAAATTCTACAAATGAAGTTTTTCTCTAATTGAGCTAGAGCTTCGGGGATTGCGTCATTGGAAAGCCCTTTTAAAGTCGAGTAATACGTACTTTACAGAAAGGTCATCCGACTTCTGGTTCACGAGAAAAAGCCAAAAACGTGTAACAAAATTCTACAAATGAAGTTTTTCTCTAATTGAGCTAGAGCTTCGGGGATTGCGTCATTGGAAAGCCCTTTTAAAGTCGAGTAATACGTACTTTACAGAAAGGTCATCCGACCTCTGGTTCACGAGAAAAAGCCAAAAACGTGTAACAAAATTCTACAAATGAAGTTTTTCTCTAATTGAGCTAGAGCTTCGGGGATTGCGTCATTGGAAAGCCCTTTTAAAGTCGAGTAATACGTACTTTACAGAAAGGTCATCCGACTTCTGGTTCACGAGAAAAAGCCAAAAACGTGTAACAAAATTCTACAAATGAAGTTTTTCTCTAATTGAGCTAGAGCTTCGGGGATTGCGTCATTGGAAAGCCCTTTTAAAGTCGAGTAATACGTACTTTACAGAAAGGTCATCCGACTTCTGGTTCACGAGAAAAAGCCAAAAACGTGTAACAAAATTCTACAAATGAAGTTTTTCTCTAATTGAGCTAGAGCTTCGGGGATTGCGTCATTGGAAAGCCCTTTTAAAGTCGAGTAATACGTACTTTACAGAAAGGTCATCCGATCTCTGGTTCACGAGAAAAAGCCAAAAACGTGTAACAAAATTCTACAAATGAAGTTTTTCTCTAATTGAGCTAGAGCTTCGGGGATTGCGTCATTGGAAAGCCCTTTTAAAGTCGAGTAATACGTACTTTACAGAAAGGTCATCCGATCTCTGGTTCACGAGAAAAAGCCAAAAACGTGTAACAAAATTCTACAAATGAAGTTTTTCTCTAATTGAGCTAGAGCTTCGGAAATTGCGTCATTGGAAAGCCCTTTTAAAGTCGAGTAATACGTACTTTACAGAAAGGTCATCCGACTTCTGGTTCACGAGAAAAAGCCAAAAACGTGTAACAAAATTCTACAAATGAAGTTTTTCTCTAATTGAGCTAGAGCTTCGGGGATTGCGTCATTGGAAAGCCCTTTTAAAGTCGAGTAATACGTACTTTACAGAAAGGTCATCCGACTTCTGGTTCACGAGAAAAAGCCAAAAACGTGTAACAAAATTCTACAAATGAAGTTTTTCTCTAATTGAGCTAGAGCTTCGGGGATTGCGTCATTGGAAAGCCCTTTTAAAGTCGAGTAATACGTACTTTACAGAAAGGTCATCCGACCTCTGGTTCACGAGAAAAAGCCAAAAACGTGTAACAAAATTCTACAAATGAAGTTTTTCTCTAATTGAGCTAGAGCTTCGGGGATTGCGTCATTGGAAAGCCCTTTTAAAGTCGAGTAATACGTATTTTACAGAAAGGTCATCCGATCTCTGGTTCACGAGAAAAAGCCAAAAACGTGTAACAAAATTCTACAAATGAAGTTTTTCTCTAATTGAGCTAGAGCTTCGGGGATTGCGTCATTGGAAAGCCCTTTTAAAGTCGAGTAATACGTACTTTACAGAAAGGTCATCCGATCTCTGGTTCACGAGAAAAAGCCAAAAACGTGTAACAAAATTCTACAAATGAAGTTTTTCTCTAATTGAGCTAGAGCTTCGGAAATTGCGTCATTGGAAAGCCCTTTTAAAGTCGAGTAATACGTACTTTACAGAAAGGTCATCCGACTTCTGGTTCACGAGAAAAAGCCAAAAACGTGTAACAAATTCTACAAATGAAGTTTTTCTCTAATTGAGCTAGAGCTTCGGGGATTGCGTCATTGGAAAGCCCTTTTAAAGTCGAGTAATACGTACTTTACAGAAAGGTCATCCGACTTCTGGTTCACGAGAAAAAGCCAAAAACGTGTAACAAAATTCTACAAATGAAGTTTTTCTCTAATTGAGCTAGAGCTTCGGGGATTGCGTCATTGGAAAGCCCTTTTAAAGTCGAGTAATACGTACTTTACAGAAAGGTCATCCGACCTCTGGTTCACGAGAAAAAGCCAAAAACGTGTAACAAAATTCTACAAATGAAGTTTTTCTCTAATTGAGCTAGAGCTTCGGGGATTGCGTCATTGGAAAGCCCTTTTAAAGTCGAGTAATACGTACTTTACAGAAAGGTCATCCGATCTCTGGTTCACGAGAAAAAGCCAAAAACGTGTAACAAAATTCTACAAATGAAGTTTTTCTCTAATTGAGCTAGAGCTTCGGGGATTGCGTCATTGGAAAGCCCTTTTAAAGTCGAGTAATACGTACTTTACAGAAAGGTCATCCGACCTCTGGTTCACGAGAAAAGCCAAAAACGTGTAACAAAATTCTACAAATGAAGTTTTTCTCTAATTGAGCTAGAGCTTCGGGGATTGCGTCATTGGAAAGCCCTTTTAAAGTCGAGTAATACGTACTTTACAGAAAGGTCATCCGATCTCTGGTTCACGAGAAAAAGCCAAAAACGTGTAACAAAATTCTACAAATGAAGTTTTTCTCTAATTGAGCTAGAGCTTCGGGGATTGCGTCATTGGAAAGCCCTTTTAAAGTCGAGTAATACGTACTTTACAGAAAGGTCATCCGATCTCTGGTTCACGAGAAAAAGCCAAAAACGTGTAACAAAATTCTACAAATGAAGTTTTTCTCTAATTGAGCTAGAGCTTCGGAAATTGCGTCATTGGAAAGCCCTTTTAAAGTCGAGTAATACGTACTTTACAGAAAGGTCATCCGACTTCTGGTTCACGAGAAAAAGCCAAAAACGTGTAACAAAATTCTACAAATGAAGTTTTTCTCTAATTGAGCTAGAGCTTCGGGGATTGCGTCATTGGAAAGCCCTTTTAAAGTCGAGTAATACGTACTTTACAGAAAGGTCATCCGACTTCTGGTTCACGAGAAAAAGCCAAAAACGTGTAACAAAATTCTACAAATGAAGTTTTTCTCTAATTGAGCTAGAGCTTCGGGGATTGCGTCATTGGAAAGCCCTTTTAAAGTCGAGTAATACGTACTTTACAGAAAGGTCATCCGACCTCTGGTTCACGAGAAAAAGCCAAAAACGTGTAACAAAATTCTACAAATGAAGTTTTTCTCTAATTGAGCTAGAGCTTCGGGGATTGCGTCATTGGAAAGCCCTTTTAAAGTCGAGTAATACGTATTTTACAGAAAGGTCATCCGATCTCTGGTTCACGAGAAAAAGCCAAAAACGTGTAACAAAATTCTACAAATGAAGTTTTTCTCTAATTGAGCTAGAGCTTCGGGGATTGCGTCATTGGAAAGCCCTTTTAAAGTCGAGTAATACGTACTTTACAGAAAGGTCATCCGACTTCTGGTTCACGAGAAAAAGCCAAAAACGTGTAACATTATTCTACAAATTAAGTTTTTCTCTAATTGAGCTAGAGCTTCGGGGATTGCGTCATTGGAAAGCCCTTTTAAAGTCGAGTAATACGTACTTTACAGAAAGGTCATCCGACTTCTGGTTCACGAGAAAAAGCCAAAAACGTGTAACAAAATTCTACAAATGAAGTTTTTCTCTAATTGAGCTAGAGCTTCGGGATTGCGTCATTGGAAAGCCCTTTTAAAGTCGAGTAATACGTACTTTACAGAAAGGTCATCCGATCTCTGGTTCACGAGAAAAAGCCAAAAACGTGTAACAAAATTCTACAAATGAAGTTTTTCTCTAATTGAGCTAGAGCTTCGGGGATTGCGTCATTGGAAAGCCCTTTTAAAGTCGAGTAATACGTACTTTACAGAAAGGTCATCCGACTCTGGTTCACGAGGAAAAGCCAAAAACGTGTAACAAAATTCTACAAATGAAGTTTTTCTCTAATTGAGCTAGAGCTTCGGGGATTGCGTCATTGGAAAGCCCTTTTAAAGTCGAGTAATACGTACTTTACAGAAAGGTCATCCGATCTCTGGTTCACGAGAAAAAGCCAAAAACGTGTAACAAAATTCTACAAATGAAGTTTTTCTCTAATTGAGCTAGAGCTTCGGGGATTGCGTCATTGGAAAGCCCTTTTAAAGTCGAGTAATACGTACTTTACAGAAAGGTCATCCGATCTCTGGTTCACGAGAAAAAGCCAAAAACGTGTAACAAAATTCTACAAATGAAGTTTTTCTCTAATTGAGCTAGAGCTTCGGGAATTGCGTCATTGGAAAGCCCTTTTAAAGTCGAGTAATACGTACTTTACAGAAAGGTCATCCGACTTCTGGTTCACGAGAAAAAGCCAAAAACGTGTAACAAAATTCTACAAATGAAGTTTTTCTCTAATTGAGCTAGAGCTTCGGGGATTGCGTCATTGGAAAGCCCTTTTAAAGTCGAGTAATACGTACTTTACAGAAAGGTCATCCGACTTCTGGTTCACGAGAAAAAGCCAAAAACGTGTAACAAAATTCTACAAATGAAGTTTTTCTCTAATTGAGCTAGAGCTTCGGGGATTGCGTCATTGGAAAGCCCTTTTTTAGTCGAGTAATACGTACTTTACAGAAAGGTCATCCGACCTCTGGTTCACGAGAAAAAGCCAAAAACGTGTAACAAAATTCTACAAATGAAGTTTTTCTCTAATTGAGCTAGAGCTTCGGGGATTGCGTCATTGGAAAGCCCTTTTAAAGTCGAGTAATACGTACTTTACAGAAAGGTCATCCGATCTCTGGTTCACGAGAAAAAGCCAAAAACGTGTAACAAAATTCTACAAATGAAGTTTTTCTCTAATTGAGCTAGAGCTTCGGGGATTGCGTCATTGGAAAGCCCTTTTAAAGTCGAGTAATACGTACTTTACAGAAAGGTCATCCGACCTCTGGTTCACGAGAAAAAGCCAAAAACGTGTAACAAAATTCTACAAATGAAGTTTTTCTCTAATTGAGCTAGAGCTTCGGGGATTGCGTCATTGGAAAGCCCTTTTAAAGTCGAGTAATACGTACTTTACAGAAAGGTCATCCGATCTCTGGTTCACGAGAAAAAGCCAAAACGTGTAACAAAATTCTACAAATGAAGTTTTTCTCTAATTGAGCTAGAGCTTCGGGGATTGCGTCATTGGAAAGCCCTTTTAAAGTCGAGTAATACGTACTTTACAGAAAGGTCATCCGATCTCTGGTTCACGAGAAAAAGCCAAAAACGTGTAACAAAATTCTACAAATGAAGTTTTTCTCTAATTGAGCTAGAGCTTCGGGAAATTGCGTCATTGGAAAGCCCTTTTAAAGTCGAGTAATACGTACTTTACAGAAAGGTCATCCGACTTCTGGTTCACGAGAAAAAGCCAAAAACGTGTAACAAAATTCTACAAATGAAGTTTTTCTCTAATTGAGCTAGAGCTTCGGGGATTGCGTCATTGGAAAGCCCTTTTAAAGTCGAGTAATACGTACTTTACAGAAAGGTCATCCGACTTCTGGTTCACGAGAAAAAGCCAAAAACGTGTAACAAAATTCTACAAATGAAGTTTTTCTCTAATTGAGCTAGAGCTTCGGGGATTGCGTCATGGAAAGCCCTTTTAAAGTCGAGTAATACGTACTTTACAGAAAGGTCATCCGACCTCTGGTTCACGAGAAAAAGCCAAAAACGTGTAACAAAATTCTACAAATGAAGTTTTTCTCTAATTGAGCTAGAGCTTCGGGGATTGCGTCATTGGAAAGCCCTTTTAAAGTCGAGTAATACGTACTTTACAGAAAGGTCATCCGATCTCTGGTTCACGAGAAAAAGCCAAAAACGTGTAACAAAATTCTACAAATGAAGTTTTTCTCTAATTGAGCTAGAGCTTCGGGGATTGCGTCATTGGAAAGCCCTATTAAAGTCGAGTAATACGTACTTTACAGAAAGGTCATCCGATCTCTGGTTCACGAGAAAAAGCCAAAAACGTGTAACAAAATTCTACAAATGAAGTTTTTCTCTAATTGAGCTAGAGCTTCGGGGATTGCGTCATTGGAAAGCCCTTTTAAAGTCGAGTAATACGTACTTTACAGAAAGGTCATCCGACTTCTGGTTCACGAAAAAAAGCCAAAAACGTGTAACAAAATTCTACAAATGAAGTTTTTCTCTAATTGAGCTAGAGCTTCGGGGATTGCGTCATTGGAAAGCCCTTTTAAAGTCGAGTAATACGTACTTTACAGAAAGGTCATCCGACTTCTGGTTCACGAGAAAAAGCCAAAAACGTGTAACAAAATTCTACAAATGAAGTTTTTCTCTAATTGAGCTAGAGCTTCGGGGATTGCGTCATTGGGAAAGCCCTTTTAAAGTCGAATAATACGTACTTTACAGAAAGGTCATCCGACTTCTGGTTCACGAGAAAAAGCCAAAAACGTGTAACAAAATTCTACAAATGAAGTTTTTCTCTAATTGAGCTAGAGCTTCGGGGATTGCGTCATTGGAAAGCCCTTTTAAAGTCGAGTAATACGTACTTTACAGAAAGGTCATCCGACCTCTGGTTCACGAGAAAAAGCCAAAAACGTGTAACAAAATTCTACAAATGAAGTTTTTCTCTAATTGAGCTAGAGCTTCGGGGATTGCGTCATTGAAAGCCCTTTTAAAGTCGAGTAATACGTACTTTACAGAAAGGTCATCCGACTTCTGGTTCACGAGAAAAAGCCAAAAACGTGTAACATTATTCTACAAATTAAGTTTTTCTCTAATTGAGCTAGAGCTTCGGGATTGCGTCATTGGAAAGCCCTTTTAAAGTCGAGTAATACGTACTTTACAGAAAGGTCATCCGACTTCTGGTTCACGAGAAAAAGCCAAAAACGTGTAACAAAATTCTACAAATGAAGTTTTTCTCTAATTGAGCTAGAGCTTCGGGATTGCGTCATTGGAAAGCCCTTTTAAAGTCGAGTAATACGTACTTTACAGAAAGGTCATCCGACTTCTGGTTCACGAGAAAAAGCCAAAAACGTGTAACAAAATTCTACAAATGAAGTTTTTCTCTAATTGAGCTAGAGCTTCGGGGATTGCGTCATTGGAAAGCCCTTTTAAAGTCGAGTAATACGTATTTTACAGAAAGGTCATCCGATCTCTGGTTCACGAGAAAAAGCCAAAAACGTGTAACAAAATTCTACAAATGAAGTTTTTCTCTAATTGAGCTAGAGCTTCGGGGATTGCGTCATTGCAAAGCCCTTTTAAAGTCGAGTAATACGTACTTTACAGAAAGGTCATCCGACTTCTGGTTCACGAGAAAAAGCCAAAAACGTGTAACAAAATTCTACAAATGAAGTTTTTCTCTAATTGAGCTAGAGCTTCGGGGATTGCGTCATTGGAAAGCCCTTTTAAAGTCGAGTAATACGTACTTTACAGAAAGGTCATCCGATCTCTGGTTCACGAGAAAAAGCCAAAAACGTGTAACAAAATTCTACAAATGAAGTTTTTCTCTAATTGAGCTAGAGCTTCGGAAATTGCGTCATTGGAAAGCCCTTTTAAAGTCGAGTAATACGTACTTTACAGAAAGGTCATCCGACTTCTGGTTCACGAAAAAAAGCCAAAAACGTGTAACAAAATTCTACAAATGAAGTTTTTCTCTAATTGAGCTAGAGCTTCGGGGATTGCGTCATTGGAAAGCCCTTTTAAAGTCGAGTAATACGTACTTTACAGAAAGGTCATCCGATCTCTGGTTCACGAGAAAAAGCCAAAAACGTGTAACAAAATTCTACAAATGAAGTTTTTCTCTAATTGAGCTAGAGCTTCGGGGATTGCGTCATTGGAAAGCCCTTTTAAAGTCGAGTAATACGTACTTTACAGAAAGGTCATCCGATCTCTGGTTCACGAGAAAAAGCCAAAAACGTGTAACAAAATTCTACAAATGAAGTTTTTCTCTAATTGAGCTAGAGCTTCGGAAATTGCGTCATTGGAAAGCCCTTTTAAAGTCGAGTAATACGTACTTTACAGAAAGGTCATCCGACTTCTGGTTCACGAGAAAAAGCCAAAAACGTGTAACAAAATTCTACAAATGAAGTTTTTCTCTAATTGAGCTAGAGTTTCGGGGATTGCGTCATTGGAAAGCCCTTTTAAAGTCGAGTAATACGTACTTTACAGAAAGGTCATCCGATCTCTGGTTCACGAGAAAAAGCCAAAAACGTGTAACAAAATTCTACAAATGAAGTTTTTCTCTAATTGAGCTAGAGCTTCGGGGATTGCGTCATTGGAAAGCCCTTTTAAAGTCGAGTAATACGTACTTTACAGAAAGGTCATCCGACCTCTGGTTCACGAGAAAAAGCCAAAAACGTGTAACAAAATTCTACAAATGAAGTTTTTCTCTAATTGAGCTAGAGCTTCGGGGATTGCGTCGTTGAAAGCCCTTTTAAAGTCGAGTAATACGTACTTTACAGAAAGGTCATCCGACTTCTGGTTCACGAGAAAAAGCCAAAAACGTGTAACAAAATTCTACATGTGAAGTTGCTCCCTAATTGACCTAGATATTACGGGATTGTGTCATTGGAAAGCCGTTTTAAAGACGAGTAATATGCACTTTACAGAAAGGTCATCCGACTTCTGGTTCACGAGAAAAAGCCAAAAACGTGTAACAAAATTCTACATGTGAAGTTGCTCCCTAATTGACCTAGATATTCCGGGATTGTGTCATTGGAAAGCCGTTTTAAAGACGAGTAATATGCACTTTACAGAAAGGTCATCCGATCTCTGGTTCACGAGAAAAAGCCAAAAACGTGTAACAAAATTCTACAAATGAAGTTTTTCTCTAATTGAGCTAGAGCTTCGGAAATTGCGTCATTGGAAAGCCCTTTTAAAGTCGAGTAATACGTACTTTACAGAAAGGTCATCCGACTTCTGGTTCACGAAAAAAAGCCAAAAACGTGTAACAAAATTCTACAAATGAAGTTTTTCTCTAATTGAGCTAGAGCTTCGGGGATTGCGTCATTGGAAAGCCCTTTTAAAGTCGAGTAATACGTACTTTACAGAAAGGTCATCCGATCTCTGGTTCACGAGAAAAAGCCAAAAACGTGTAACAAAATTCTACAAATGAAGTTTTTCTCTAATTGAGCTAGAGCTTCGGGGATTGCGTCATTGGAAAGCCCTTTTAAAGTCGAGTAATACGTACTTTACAGAAAGGTCATCCGATCTCTGGTTCACGAGAAAAAGCCAAAAACGTGTAACAAAATTCTACAAATGAAGTTTTTCTCTAATTGAGCTAGAGCTTCGGGGATTGCGTCATTGGAAAGCCCTTTTAAAGTCGAGTAATACGTACTTTACAGAAAGGTCATCCGACCTCTGGTTCAGGAGAAAAAGCCAAAAACGTGTAACAAAATTCTACAAATGAAGTTTTTTCTCTAATTGAGCTAGAGCTTCGGGGATTGCGTCATTGGAAAGCCCTTTTAAAGTCGAGTAATACGTACTTTACAGAAAGGTCATCCGATCTCTGGTTCACGAGAAAAAGCCAAAAACGTGTAACAAAATTCTACAAATGAAGTTTTTCTCTAATTGAGCTAGAGCTTCGGGGATTGCGTCATTGGAAAGCCCTTTTAAAGTCGAGTAATACGTACTTTACAGAAAGGTCATCCGACCTCTGGTTCACGAGAAAAAGCCAAAAACGTGTAACAAAATTCTACAAATGAAGTTTTTCTCTAATTGAGCTAGAGCTTCGGGGATTGCGTCGTTGGAAAGCCCTTTTAAAGTCGAGTAATACGTACTTTACAGAAAGGTCATCCGACTTCTGGTTCACGAGAAAAAGCCAAAAACGTGTAACAAAATTCTACATGTGAAGTTGCTCCCTAATTGACCTAGATATTCCGGGATTGTGTCATTGGAAAGCCGTTTTAAAGACGAGTAATATGCACTTTACAGAAAGGTCATCCGACTTCTGGTTCACGAGAAAAAGCCAAAAACGTGTAACAAAATTCTACAAATGAAGTTTTTCTCTAATTGAGCTAGAGCTTCGGGGATTGCGTCATTGGAAAGCCCTTTTAAAGTCGAGTAATACGTACTTTACAGAAAGGTCATCCGACTTCTGGTTCACGAGAAAAAGCCAAAAACGTGTAACAAAATTCTACAAATGAAGTTTTTCTCTAATTGAGCTAGAGCTTCGGGTATTGCGTCATTGGAAAGCCCTTTTAAAGTCGAGTAATACGTACTTTACAGAAAGGTCATCCGACTTCTGGTTCACGAGAAAAAGCCAAAAACGTGTAACAAAATTCTACAAATGAAGTTTTTCTCTAATTGAGCTAGAGCTTCGGGGATTGCGTCATTGGAAAGCCCTTTTAAAGTCGAATAATACGTACTTTACAGAAAGGTCATCCGACTTCTGGTTCACGAGAAAAAGCCAAAAACGTGTAACAAAATTCTACAAATGAAGTTTTTCTCTAATTGAGCTAGAGCTTCGGGGATTG